>CM037593.1:0-142537 GCA_021018995.1 Chloranthus sessilifolius | reverse complement strand
CAAATTCATGATAGTCCATGCAATGAAGTCCTTAATTTAGGATTTTTTTTTACTTATTTTATAAAAAGGTTTTAGATGTTTTGTTATTTTTATTTATCATACCATTTTTGAGTTGACCATTTTTCATTCAAATTCATCGAGTCCATGCAATGAAGTCACTTAATTTAGGATTTTTAAAATTATTTTATAAAATAAAAAAAAGTTTTAAATGTTTTTATGTTAATTTCAAATTTAGCATACCATTTTCATAGTTGACCATTTTTCATTCAAATTCATCGTAGTCCATGCAATGGAAATCACTTAATTTAGGATTTTTAATTAATTTAAGAAAAAAAAGGTTTTAGATGTTTTATGTTATTTTCGATTTAGCATACCATTTTTAGTAGTTGACCATTTTTCATTGAAATTCATCATAGTCCATGCAATGAAGTCACTTAATTTAGGATTTTTTTAATTAATTTAAAAAAAGGTTTTAGATGTTTTTTATGTTATTTTCGATTTAGCATACCAATTTTGATGATTGACCATTTTTCTTCAAATTCGAATCCATGCAATGGTAGTCACTTAATTTAGGATTTTTTTTAATTATTTATAAAAAAACCATTTTAGATGTTTTATGTTAATTTCTAATTTAGCATTCCATTTGTTTGTAGTTGATCCTTTTTTCATTCAAATTCATCAGTAGTCTATGCAATGGTAGTCACTTAATTTAGGATTTTTTTAATTAATTAAAAAAAAAAGGTGTTAGATGTTTTTATATTATTTTCAATTTAGCATACCATTTTGATAGTTGACCATTTTTTCATTCAAATTCATTAGTAGTCCATGCAATGAAGTCACTAATTTAGGATTTTTTTAATTAATCTAAAAAAAAAAAAAAAAAAGGTTTTAAATGTTTTTATGCTATTTTCAATTTAGCATACCATTTTTCGTAGTTGGCCATTTATCATTCAAATTCATCGATAGTCCATGCAATGGAAGTCACTTAATTTAGGATTTTTTTAAATTAATTTTAAAAAAAAAGGTTTTAAATGTTTTTATGTCATTTTCCAATTTTGCATACCATTTTTTCATTCAAATTAGTCCATGCAATGAAGTCCTTATATCCCAAGAAGGATTTTCTAAGAAAAATAATGCCTATTTTAGATGGGAAAACTAAAACTCATTAAGCAAAACGATCTTATTCCATGTTCAAAGTTAGATTAGTATATTTTTCGTCTCTAACAAAAGATATTTTGAATAGATGGCAAATTCTTGAGAACTTTTAAAGGAGTTCATTCAAAGTTTAAAGACAAACCAGACGAATCATAATCTTGAACATGGGCGTAAAGTTATTTTGCGGTGAGTCTTCTTCTGTGAAGGAAACAACCTTTTGGATGCTCAAAATTGTGATCTTTCGAGTAAGGATAAGGCTTTTGCTTTTGATGTTGTCAGTGTTATGATACAAGTAAAGAAAATCTTATGAAAATGGGCTGATTGTTAGATTTAAGAAGGATACCATCCTCGGGACTACATTGAGGAATATCGTTTTTTTTTAATGAATGAGAAAAAAAAAAAAAAAAATTCTTCAATGGAGTGCAGAGCAGGGTATCCGTTCTTAAATATCTACATTGAAGAATATCTACATAAGACCTAGGGTTCAAAATTTGATTTCTTCTAATTTTTAAGAAGGAAGAATATCTACTTGCATGTAAGCATATGCAGTTACGGGTGTTGGATTCGCTCCATGCATTGGACAAATTTTTAGCCATATTGAGAGGTCGTGGATTGTTCCTCGGTGTGGATGGTTGTACTAGCTCCTTCAAACGAGATATGCAATCATTGGTAGGGATAATTGGGAATATTTATTCATACGGGGACGCCAGCGTTGATGGGAGGCATTTGGTGTTCATAGAATTGGAGCGGGAAGAGATGTAAACAAAGTGGCTTCGACCTTGGCGTCGGGAGAAGCGTAGATGACATGTTGATGAGGAAACAAATGCATGGACGACCATCCTATTGATAGAGTCAATTCAATCGAGTCCCAAAGACATTGCGACGGAAAGGTTAGTTCCTCCCGAATATTTTTCCGATGGTAGAGTGGATGATGGTATTCAAGGATCGGGACTTCATTGACCACGATCAGCGGTGCTATGAACAAGATTAAGGCGGGATTGTAGGTAATTTTTTTTACCTCAAATTTGAAATTTGAAATGTGAGATTTAGTTTTTTAATAAACAAAATGTCTGAAGGTTAGTTCCTCATCCACAAGAATATTTTTTAGATGGTCAGAGTGGATGATGGTATTCAAAGTGGGACTTTGTTGACAACATTCTATGAACCAAAGAAGATTAAGGTAGAGGGATTGTGGGAGGTAATTTGGTGCCACTTACCTCAAATTTGGAATTTGAAATGTGGGGTTTTTCTTTTTAAACAAAATGTATAGAAGTTTGATCCAATGGTCATTAAACATAAGCTTATATATCGGGGATGTCGTAGATGAAAAATAATAATGAGGATTTTTGAATGGCGAAGTAAAGCGAACAATGTAAAATTTTAATCTGAAATGGAAGGACACATGGGAGAGTGTTACTCATGTTTGAATCAAGTTGATAGGTCACTTGGAAGACCGCCCATAATCATTTTTAATCAAATGGAAAATGCCCAAGACACTTTTATATGATGAGGCACGTAGGATCGATACTCAATACGAATCGGTTGCATTTTCATTTGGACCAAGATGTTGGGTCGAGTTTGTCAATGAGACTTAATGAATTAGATTCATTGATAATGGACTTTTGGAGAAAATTAAACTTCTTAATATAGAGAGATGATCGAAGATAAAGGTGTTTGACGACGAAGGCTAGCTACCTCTAATCAATTACCTATAGGACATGAAGAGAATCAATAGGATGGCAGCGATGAAGTACTTTATAATATAAGTAGAAATTGTGAGACTTTTAAATTTGTTCTTTATCCTCTCCTTTTGAGGATGGTTACGTGATAATTTGATTATTTATTCGGTCTTACCACAAGTAATTTGCCATGTTCTAAAATTGATAGGGTTTTGAATGATTTTATTATTGTTCATTAGAATGCAAACCTATGTAATGAATTAGAAAAGTTAGGATTTTATATTGTAATTCGATGTGAATTCATGTAATGGGTCGTCAAATTATTTTAAGTCCATGGAAGGACCTTCTTATTAAAAGCAATTTGAATCTAGCGATACTTGATTATCGATGAATGAATCGATCATATCCGAACAATGAGATGGTGCAGAGGTGGTTAGAAAGAAAATGAATTATGGGGTGATACAAGCCAAAGAGCGGTTAAATCAGAATAGTGTAGACAAAATTATTGAAATTGGAAGGAAGCATGACATTTTAGACTAATGATCAATTGCAAAGTTTTTAGCGGTTAATAAAGATGAATTGAATGCTTAGTAGAAAAGGTAAAGGAATGAGGAATTACAAAACTAGATTGCATTATCTTATAAGAAAGGTAATTGCAAGGTATAATGATCTTATGAATGATTTAAGGCTATTTTTTTTGGGATTGGTGTTAGAACATAGATCTTATCTTGGAACGTAAGAGAATTTGTTATCTAAATAAGAGCTCTGATTAAGAAGGTTATTATAAACAAGTTGATTACTCTTTAGGAAACTAAATGGGGAAGCACTAATAATTGAAAGATATCGTCGATTTCAATAAAATGGAAAGCTTGGATTCTATTGGGGCTTGAGGTATTATTGTGGCAATAGTAGAGATTGATGGGTTGAATCAAGTTGGTGAGCACTCAATGTTAGTGTTGTTGAAAAATAGATAAGATGGCATGGTATGGGCCTCTACTAGGTTTATGGATCCAATGAAGACTTATAAGACTTTTGGTTTGAGTTATTAGTATGTTTGTGGGAAGGCCCTTGGTATGCGGGAGGTGATTTTAATGTTGTCGGTTGCTTGAGAAAGGATTCGTGAGACTAGTATGGAATGAGACAATTTTATTTAACACATTTAGTTAGTTGAGTTTGATATGAATGCTTGTATACTTGGTCAAATCTACAAGATATGCCCAAATTAAGCAAATTGGATTTTCTTTGTACTGAGTGGATAAAAGTTAATCCTAATCGATTTTGGAAGGGCTCTAGACCCACTTTGATCACATCCCCATTTTGCTCGGTTGTCCGATTAGAGATGGTGGTCCTCATTCAAATTTGAGAATGCATGATTGAGGGATGAAAGTTCAATTGGTTACAAAATGGTGGAATGATTGCGAGATACAAGGATGCTTCAAACCGGTAATGAAGTTAAAAAAAATCAATTGAGATTAAGATTTGGAATGCTAATTTTTTTGGAAAGGTGGAGCAAATAAAAGATAAAATCCTTAAAATTAGGGTTTTAGATATTTTGGAAGAATCTAGGCCTCTTAATGGGAGGATTTGATCTCTGCCCTTTAAGATGCATAATAATGAAAATGTGGAAGAAGAGATCATTTAGAAGCAAAGTTGAAGGTCCTGATTATAAAAAGGTGACAATAACACTAAGTTCTTTCACATTTTATAGGAGTAAGAAAACTATATTAGCAATTTAAATTGGATGGTAGAAGGTGGTTGAGAAAGAAGAAATGTGTGCTGAAATTGTTAATGTTATGAGAAGTTGTACATAAGATATCGAGAGAGACTTGTGTTGGATGGTTTAAATTTTCAACGTCTGTCCAAAATCAAAATTTGGGGTTGGAAAGCTCTTTTCTTGAGGAGGTTAGAAAGGCTATTATGAGTTGTAAAAAACAAAGCCCGGTCCGATGGATTTATGAAAATTTTCCAATTCATGTAAACCATCAAAGGTGACATTATGGATTTGTTTAATGAATTTTTATGAGAAGGGCAATGTGGATAGGAGTATGAATTTACCTTTATTACTTATCCGTAAAATGGAGATGAAGAAATAAAGACTTTAGACACATTAGTCTTCTTGACAACCTTTACAAGATCCTTTCAAAAGTTTTCTAATAGATTGCAAAGCGTAATGAAATACATTATTTATGAACCATGGTGCTTTTATCGAAGGCCGCCAATTGTTAGATATGGTTGTTGTAGCACATGAAGCAATTGAGATTCTAAATAGATGGTGGGAAGGATTATCAAAATTGATATGGAAAAGGCATATGATGAGTCACTGAACTTTTAGCGTATGTGATTAGGATGGGCTTTGAGAGATGAAATGGATGCATGATTTTTTCATCATCTTGGTTTTTATTTTTTGGTAAATGGGTCACTAAGAGGTATTTTTAGCACTAGAATTACGTGGTGATCCTTGTCACCAATGTTGTTCAATATAGTGGTTGAAGCTTTAAATGGTTTTGCTTATTAATTTTAATTAGAGCAATTTAATGGATTTATGATTTCGATAGCTATGATTACCCATCTTCAATATCGATGATACAATTTTGTTTTGTGAAGTAAGTTTGGATGAAGTTCGTGCAATAAAAGATGTGTTCATATATTTAAGTGGCCACCAAAAGTTAATCTTCATAAATCAAAGCTTTCGAATGGGTGTAGTAATTTGATTTTTAATTTAAAGTATTTGCATGGTGGAAAGTCTCCTATTATTTACTTAGGTTTACCATTTAGTAGGAAAACCACGTGTGAAGTTTTGGGATCCAATTATCAAGTTGGAGAAGAGATTAGTTGTGTGGAAGAGCAAAATGCTTAGTAACGGGGGTCGTTTGACGCTTATTAAGGCTACTTTATCATCTTTTCCTATCTTTTACATGTCTATGTTTAGAGCTCCTGAAACGGCGGTGAAACAGATGGAAAAGATAATAAGGAATTTCCTTTAGGAAGGGGGTAGAGATATAAAGAAATTTCATCTTTTAAAATGGGAGACCTGTTGTCTATCTAAGAAAGATGGAGGCTTAGGTATTCGTCATTTAAGCATCACAAATAAAGTCTTCCTGGGCAAGTAGATTTGGAGAATAGGAGATGTAAAGGAACAAAATCATTTGTGGTGGAAGGTGATCTATGGGAAATATGGGGATCCTAGTAATTGTTACAATATAAGAAGCTCTACTAATAGAGGTTCTGGACGGTGGAAGAGTCTTTGCTCAGTTGCGGATGAGTTTTGGAAGGGAGTCAGTTTCAGCTGAGGGATTGGTGATAAAATTCGTTTTTAGGATGATATTTGGGTTATTGACTTGCCCTTGAAAGATAAATTTTCATATTTATATCCAATTTCTCTAAATAGAGAAGATTATGTTAGAGATATGTTTGTTATGGTCAATGAGAATGTGGTTTGGAATATTCGGGTGCAGAGAAATTTGCAGGAGGAGGTGATTTCTATGCAAGACCTATTGCAAAAACTAAATTCATATACAAGAAATCAAGCCAATAGGGATCTTCGTTTTTGGGTATCATTCAAAGGGAGATTTTGGTGAAATCCTTTTATTCCTCTCTTTATCAAAGTCCCTAATAATCGTCACAATTGAGTCAAGATTTGGAATCTTAAGATTCCATCGAAAAATAAATTTTTCGGATGGAGTGTTGGATGGGGAAGAATTCTCATATTTTATCAGCTGAATAGATGAGGGATGGGACTAAGAAATAGATATGTGATGTGCTTTCAAGAGGAGGAATCTACTAATCATTTAATGCTTCATTGATGGGTAGCTAGGCAACTTTGGAGTGTGGTTCTACAAACTTTTGGAGTTTCTTGGGTGTTTCCTGAGCATTGTGCTGACCTGTTAGCAGCATGGGATGGTTTTGAGTTGAATGATCCAAAGGGTAAATATTGGAAATTTATGGATTTGGCAGTGATGTGGTCTCTATAGTCAGAAAGGAACAACATGGTGTTTAACAAAAAAAGAAAATCAGTCTCTGTGATTATGAAGTCTATCAGGAACTTGGCTATTGATTGGATAAAGATTGGTGCTAAAGTTGGGGATAGTGTGGATTGGGACAACTTGCTCAATTAACCTTTTATTTCCTCTCGCATTAGGGAGGGAGCTTCATGGTCTTCGGGATTTGATGACCCGGGGGTGAGGTTCTTTATGTTTAGAGTGGGGAAGTAATTTTTAAGTTCTTGTACAACTTGTTGTCTTTGTGTTCTCAGGTTTGTACGTTTTGCTTCTTTTTCAATAAAATCTACTTTATCGAACAAAAAGAAAATGATATTCACCTAATTTAGGATTTTTTTAAATTTACGTTTTAGATGTTTTTGTGTTCTCAGGTTTGTACGTTTTACTTCTTTTTCAATAAAATCTACTTTATCGATCAAAAAAGAAAAATGATATTCACCTAATTTAGGATTTTTTTTTTAAATTTACGTTTTAGATGTTTTTTGTGTTCTCAAATTTGTACGTTTTACTTCTTTTTCAATAAAATCTACTTTATCGATCAAAAAAGAAAAATGATATTCCCCTAATTTAGGATATTTTTTTAATTAATTTTTTTTTGAAAATTTACGTTTTAGATGTTTTTATGTTATTTTCCGATTTAGCTTTCCATTTTCACTAGTTGTCCATTTTTTCATTGTAATTCATCAGTCCCTGCAATGGAAGTCCGGGCATGTCCCAAATCGGGGATTTAGTGCTAAGAAAAATTATGCCTATTTGACCGCCTCACCCAATGGGAAAACTAAAACTCAATTGGGGAGGGCCCTATGTTATTTCGGGCGCGTACCTAGGAAATGCTTCTTGCCTGGTTAACCAGGATGGGGAGGAGCTTCCAAACCCCTGGAATGCCATGTTACTGAGGAAGTACTATCCGTAAAAGTAATGTTATCATGCACCCATGATCAAAATAAGGCTGATCTCCATCTACCATCTCCGCAGTCATCACAAAGTATTTGGGTAATCGTAAGTCCTTACTTTCGAAAGCATTTAAAGAATCGTTTGGCCCATTGACCGCCTTCTTTTTTCGGGTAGGTTGATCGAAGGTATTAGTGGACCATGCGATCATTTCGAGACTTAGAATATACTGAATCTCACACACACAAAATGCCATTAGACGCCAACGTATGTGAAGGTTCCATCAACACTCATGATTCTATTGCAGCAGGATGTGAATAAGCCGCAAAATGTGGCATGACCGAGCGAGAGTAGTGGTGGGAGGAGGCATGAGTGAGAGTATGCGACGAGTGATTAGTCAATGTCCCCAGGGAAGCATAAACAAAACTGTGAGAGCATCCCTGGTGTTGTCATACCTCACTATATCGTCGCTCGGGGTGGGAGGAGGCCAAACACCTATTGACTATGGAATCCTTGTTATTGATGGAACATAAGCATGACGGAGAGTTCAATTAATGTCACTTTGTGTGTGGTGGGATTCAATTGACTAATTATTCAAATTGGTCGCATGAGAAACTATCCCAACATCAGCAAGCCTTATCCCCTTATTCACCCTTTTTTCTGTTTTGGAAATTGAGCCAAACTGTTCTTTGAATCTTTTAAAAATAAAGCTGAAAGCTACCAAAGTATGGACTGATGCAACCATTTAATCCCAACCGCTCATTTTCCACCCTCATTAAAGATCTGAGTGCATGGTAATCATTATAATAGAGGAACCTCGATATGAGTCCGAAATATCAAAAGGCATTTCCTCAATAAGTTTTGTCACCCTGACATTGAGGCATTTTGTTTATTTATTTTACTTAGCCCTAACCCCCTGACAACGATAATCGGCTTACAATTGTGATTATCTTTACTACATACAAACCTACATACTTTTAATTTCCATTATGATATTTATTATTTTAGTATAACTCATTGAATTATCAAGTCAAATATCGAACAATTGTAACCCAAAGTTTTTAACTCCGCCATTGCCGGTCCCAAGTCTGATGAGAGAGGAGGAGGGAGGGCATTAGGTTGACAACCAACTGTAAATAAACTCTGATAAATTTCTAGCCATGTGTTGCAAAACAAGTGGATAAATAGGAATTGCAAAGCAGACCCCAAATAAATGGGATAAAGGTCTTATGATAAATGATGATGTAACCCCCTATTTTTAATTATTTAAAAAAAAAAGTTGATTTAAATGTTTTTATGTTAATTTCAAATTTAGCATACCATTTTTCAGTAGTTGACCATTTTTTCATTCAAATTCATCAGTAGTCCATGCAATGGAAGTCACTTAATTTAGATTTTTTTTTTAATTATTAAAAAAAAAAATGTCTTAGATGTTTTTATGTTAATTTCAAATTTAGCATACCATATTTCAGCAGTTGACCATTTTTTCATTCAAATTCGTCAGTAGTCCATGCAATTGAAGTCACTTAATTTAGATTTTTTTTTTTAATTATTTAGAAAACAAAAAGGTTTTAGATGCTTTTATGTTAATTTCAAATTTAGCATACCATTTTTCAGTAGTTGACCATTTTTTCATTCAAATTAATTAGTAGTCCATGCAATGGAAGTCACTTAATTTAGGAATTTTAATTAATTAAAAAAAAAGGGTTTTAGATGTTTTTATGTTATTTTCCAATTTAGCATTACCATTCTTCAGTAGTTGACCATTTTTTCATTCAAATTCATCAGTAGTCCATGCAATGGAAGTCACTTAATTTAGGATTTTTTTTTTTAATTATTTAATAAAAAAAAAAGGTTTTAGATGTTTTTATGTTAATTTCAAATTTAGCATACCATTTTCCAATAGCTGATCATTTTTTCATTCAAATTAATCAGTAGTCCATGCAGTGGAAGTCACTTAATTTAGCATTTTTTTTAATTAATTTTATTTTTTTGAAAGAAGGTTTTAGATGTTTTTATGTTATTTTCCAATTTAGCATACCATTTTTCAGTAGTTGACCATTTTTTCATTCAAATTCATCAGTAGTCCATGCCATGGAAGTCACTTAATTTAGGGTTTTTTTTATTAATTAAAAAAAAAAAAAAGGTTTTAGATGTTTTTATGTTATTTTCCGAATTAGCATACCATTTTTCAATAGTTGACCATTTTTTCATTCAAATTCATCAATAGTCCATGCAATGGAAGTCACTTAATCTAGGATTTTTTTTAATTAATTTAAAAAGAAAAAGGTTTTAGATGTTTTTATGTTATTTTCCGATTTAGCATACCATTTTTCAGTAGTTGACCATTTTTTCATTCAAATTCATTAGTAGTCCATGCAATGGTAGTCACTTAAATTAGGATTTTTTTTAATTATTTAAAAAAGAAAAAAAAAGGTTTTAGCTGTTTTTATGTTAATTTCAAATTTAGCATACCATTTTTCAGTAGTTGACCATTTTTTCATTCAAATTCATCAGTAGTCCATGCAATGGAAGTCACTTAATTTAGGATTTTTTTTTATTAATTAAAAAAAAAAAGAAGGTTTTAGATGTTTTTATGTTAATTTCAAATTTAGCATACCATTTTTCAATAGTTGACCATTTTTTCATTCAAATTCATCAGTAGTCCATGTAATGGAAGTCACTTAATTTTTTTTTTTTAATTAATTTAAAAAAAAGAAGGTTTTAGATGTTTTTATGTTATTTTCCGTAGCATACCATTTTTCAGTAGTTGACCAATTTTTCATTCAAATTCATCAGTAGTCCATGCAATGGAAGTCACTTAATTTAGGATTTTTTTTAATTAATGTAAAAAAAAAGAAGGTTTTAGATGTTTTTATGTTATTTCCCGATTTAGCATACCATTTTTCAGTAGTTGACCATTTTTTCATTCAAATTCATCAGTAGTCCATGCAATGGAAGTCACTTAATTTCGGATTTTTTTTTTAATTATTTAAAAAAGAAGAAGAAGGATTTAGTTGTTTTTATGTTAATTTCAAATTTAGCATACCATTTTTCAGTAGTTGACGTTTTTTTCATTCAAATTCATCAATAGTCCATGCAATGGAAGTCACTTAATTTAGGAATTTTTTTTACTTATTTTATTAAAAAAATAAAAAAGCTTTTAGATGTTTTTATATTATTTTTCGATTTATCATATCATTTTTCAGTAGTTGACCATTTTTTAATTCAAATTCATCAGTAGTCCATGCAATGGAAGTCACTTAATTTAGGATTTTTTCTTTTACTTATTTTAATAAAAAAAAAAGGTTTTAGATGTTTTTATGTTATTTTCTGATTTAGCATACCATTTTTTCTTCAAATTCATCAGCAGTCCATGCAATGGTAGTCACTTAATTTAGGATTTGTTTTTAATTATTTATAAAAAAAAAGGTTTTAAATGCTTTTATGTTAATTTCAAATTTAGCATATCATTTTTCAGTAGTTGACCATTTTTTCATTCAAATTTATCAGTAGTCCATGCAATGGTAGTCACTTAATTTAGGATTTTTTTTAACTACTTAAAAAAAAAAAGAAGGTTTTAGATGTTTTTATATTATTTTCCAATTTAGCATACCATTTTTCAGTAGTTGACCATTTTTTTATTCCAATTCATTAGTAGACCATGCAATGGAAGTCACTTAATTTAGGATTTTTTTAAGTTAATCTAAAAAAAAAAAAAAAAAGGTTTTAGATGTTTTTATGCTATTTTCCGATTTAGCATACCATTGTTCAGTAGTTGGCCATTTTATCATTCAAACTCGTCAGTAGTCCATGCAATGGAAGTCACTTAATTTAGGATTTTTTTAAATTAATTAAAAAAAAAAAGGTTTTAAATGTTTTTATGTTATTTTCCAATTTAGCATATGTCCCAAGACAATGCCTATTTGGGAAAACTAAAACTAAGCAAAACGATCTTATTCCCATGTTCAAAGTTCGAGATTAGTATATTTTTTTTAAAAGATATTTTGAATAGATGGCAAATTGCTGGGAGAACTTTTAAAGGAGTTCATTCCAAAGATATTTTGAATAGATGTTTTTATATTATTTTCCAATTTAGCATACCTTTTTTCAGTAGTTGACCATTTTTTTATTCAAATTCATCAACAGCCCATGCAATGGAAGTCACTTAATTTAGGATTTTTATTTTAATTTGAAAAAAAAAAAAAGGTTTTAAATGTTTTTATGTTATTTTCCAATTTAGCATACCTTTTTTCAGTAGTTGACCATTTTTTTATTCAAATTCATCAGTAGTCCATGCAATGGAAGTCACTTAATTTAGGATTTTTTTTAATTAATTTTTTTTAAAAAAGGTTTTAGATCTTTTTATGTTATTTTTTGATTTAGCATACCTTTTTTCACTAGTTGACCATTTTTTCATTCAAATTTATTAGTAGTCCATGCAATGGAAGTCACTTAATTTAGGATTTTCAGTTTAATTAGTTTTAAAAAAAAAATTATTTTAAATGTTTTTATGTTAATTTCAAATTTAGCATACCATTTTTCAGTAGTTGACCATTTTTTCATTCAAATTCATCGGTAGTCCATGCAATGGAAGTCACTTATTTTAGATATTTTTTTTAATTATTAAAAAAAAAAATGTCTTAGATGTTTTTATGTTAATTTCAAATTTAGCATACCATATTTCAGCAGTTGACCATTTTTTCATTCAAATTCATCAGTAGTCCATGCAATTGAAGTCACTTAATTTAGATTTTTTTTTTTAATTATTTAGAAAAACAAAAAGGTTTTGGATGTTTTTATGTTAATTTCAAATTTAGCATACCATTTTTCAGTAGTTGACCATTTTTTCATTCAAATTAATTAGTAGTCCATGCAATGTAAGTCACTTAATTAAGGAATTTTAATTAATTAAAAAAAAAGGGTTTTAGATGTTTTTATGTTATTTTCCGATTTAGCATTACCATTCTTCAGTAGTTGACCATTTTTTCATTCAAATTCATCAGTAATCCATGCAATGGAAGTCACTTAATTTAGGATTTTTTTTTTAATTATTTAATAAAAAGAAAAGGTTTTAGATGTTTTTATGTTAATTTCAAATTTAGCATACCATTTTCCAGTAGCTGATCATTTTTTCATTCAAATTAATCAGTAGTCCATGCAATGGAAGTCACTTAATTTAAGATTTTTTTAATTAATTTTTTTTTTTTTTAAAAGAAGGTTTTAGATCTTTTTATGTTATTTTTCGATTTAGCATACCATTTTTCAGTAGTTGACCATTTTTTCATTCAAATTCATCAATAGTCCATGCAATGGAAGTCACTTAATTTAGGATTTTTTTTTATTAAAAAAAAAAGGTTTTAGATGTTTTTATGTTATTTTCTAAATTAGCATACCATTTTTCAGTAGTTGATCATTTTTTCATTTAAATTAATCAGTAGTCCATGCAATGGAAGTCACTTAATTTAGGATTTTTTTAATTAATTATTTTTTTCTTTAAAAGAAGGTTTTAGCTGTTTTAATGTTATTTTCCGATTTAGCATACCATTTTTCAATAGTTGACCATTTTTTCTTTCAAATTCATCAGTAGTCCATGCAATGGGAAGTCACTTAATTTAGGATTTTTATTTTAATTATTTTTTTTAAAAAAGAAGGTTTTAAATGTTATATTATTTTCCGATTTAGCATACCTTTTTTCAGTAGTTGTCCATTTTTTCATTCAAATTCATCAGTAGTCCATGCAATGGAAGTCACTTAATTTAGGATTTTTATTTTAATTATTTAAAAAAAAAAAAAAAGGTTTTAAATGTTTTTATGTTAATTTCAAATTTAGTATACCGTTTTTCAGTAGTTGACCATTTTTTCATTCAAATTCATCAGTAGTCCATGCAATGGAAGTCACTTAATTTAGGATTTTTTTTAATTAATTTTTTTTTTTTAAAAAGAAGGTTTTAGATGTTTTTATGTTATTTTCCAATTTAGCATACTATTTTTCAGTAGTTGACCATTTTTTCATTCAAATTCATCGATAGTCCATGCAATGGATGTCACTTAATTTAGGATTTTTTTTTTTAATTATTTAAAAAAAAAGGTTTTAGCATTTTTTATGTTAATTTCAAATTTAGCATACCATTTTTCAATAGTTGACCATTTTTTCATTCAAATTCATCAGTAGTCCATGCAATGGAAGTCACTTAATTTTTTTTTTTAATTAATTAAAAAAAAAGAAGGTTTTAGATGTTTTTATGTTATTTTCCGTAGCATACCATTTTTCAGTAGTTGACCAATTTTTCATTCAAATTCATCAGTAGTCCATGCAATGGAAGTCACTTAATTTAGGATTTTTTTTAATTAATGTAAAAAAAAAGAAGGTTTTAGATGTTTTTATGTTATTTCCCGATTTAGCATACCATTTTTCAGTAGTTGACCATTTTTTCATTCAAATTCATCAGTAGTCCATGCAATGGAAGTCACTTAATTTAGGATTTTTTATTTTTTAATTTTTTTTAAAAAAAAGAAGGATTTAGCTGTTTTTATGTTAATTTCAAATTTAGCATACCATTTTTCAATAGTTGACGATTTTTTCATTCAAATTCATCAATAGTCCATGCAATGGAAGTCACTTAATTTAGGATTTTTTTTTACTTATTTTATTAAAAAAATAAAAAAGATTTTAGATGTTTTTATGTTATTTTTCTATTTATCATACCATTTTTCAGTAGTTGACAATTTATTAATTCAAATTCATTAGTAGTCCATGCAATGGAAGTCACTTAATTTAGGATTTTTTTTTTACTTATTTTATTAAAAAAAAAAAAGTTTTAGATGTTTTTATGTTATTTTTTTATTTATCATACCATTTTTCAGTAGTTGACCATTTTTTCATTCAAAATCATCACTAGTCCATGCAATGGAAGTCACTTAATTTAGGATTTTTAAAAAATTATTTTATAAAATAAAAAAAAAAGTTTTAAATGTTTTTATGTTAATTTCAAATTTAGCATACCATCTTTCTGTAGTTGACCATTTTTCATTCAAATTAATCAGTAGTCCATGCAATGGAAGTCACTTAATATAGGATTTTTTAAAATTAATTTAAGAAAAAAAAAGGTTTTAGATGTTTTTATGTTATTTTCCGATTTAGCATACCATTTTTTAGTAGTTGACCATTTTTTCATTGAAATTCATCAGTAGTCCATGCAATGGAAGTCACTTAATTTAGGATTTTTTTTTAATTAATTTAAAAGAAAAAGGTTTTAGATGTTTTTATGTTATTTTCTGATTTAGCATACAATTTTTCAGTAGTTGACCATTTTTTCTTCAAATTCATCAGCAGTCCATGCAATGGTAGTCACTTAATTTAGGATTTTTTTTTAATTATTTATAAAAAAAAAGGTTTTAGATCTTTTTATGTTAATTTCAAATTTAGCATACCATTTTTTAGTAGTTGACCATTTTTTCATTCAAATTCATCAGTAGTCCATGCAATGGTAGTCACTTAATTTAGGATTTTTTTTAATTAATTTAAAAAAAAAAAGGTGTTAGTTGTTTTTATATTATTTTCCAATTTAGCATACCATTTTTCAGTAGTTGACCATTTTTTCATTCCAATTCATTAGTAGTCCATGCAATGGAAGTCACTTAATTTAGGGATTTTTTTAATTAATCTTTAAAAAAAAAAAAAAAGGTTTTAAATGTTTTTATGCTATTTTCCGATTTAGCATACCATTTTTCAGTAGTTGGCCATTTTATCATTCAAACTCGTCAGTAGTCCATGCAATGGAAGTCACTTAATTTAGGATTTTTTAAAATTAATTTTTAAAAAAAAGTTTTAAATGTTTTTATGTTATTTTCCAATTTAGCATACCATTTTTTCATTCAAATTCAGTCCATGCAATGGAAGTCCGTGCATGTCCCAAGAAGGGGATTTAGTGCTAAGAAAAATAATGCCTATTTGACTGCCTCACCCGATGGGAAAACTAAAACTCAGTTGGGAAGGAAAACGATCTTATTCCCATGTTCAAAGTTCGAGATTAGTATATTTTATCGTCTCTCACAGCAAAAAGATATTTCGAATAGATGGCAAATTGCTGGGAGAACTTTTAAAGGAGTTCATTCCAAAGTTAAAAAGACAAACCAGACCGAATCATTATCTTGAACATGGGCGTAGAGTTATTTTTGCGGGTGAGTCTTCTTCCTGTGAAGGAAAACAACCTTTGTGGATGCTCTGAAAAATTGACAGGATCTTTCGAGTAAGGATAAGGCTTTTGCTTTTGATGTTAATGGAAAGTGTTATGATATTTGGAAGGGAGTCAGTTTCAGCTGAGGGATTGGTGATAAAATTCGTTTCTAGGATGATATTTGGGTTATTGACTTGCCCTTGAAAGATAAATTTTCATATTTATATCCACTTTCTCTAAATGGAGAAGATTATGGTAGAGATATGTTTGTTATGGTCAATGAGAATGTGGTTTGGAATATTCGGGTGCAGAGAAATTTGCAGGAGGAGGTGATTTCTATGCTAGACCTATTGCAAAAACTAAATTCATGTACAAGAAATCAAGCCAATAGGGATCTTCGTTTTTGGCGGTATCATTCAAAGGGGAGATTTTTGGTGAAATCCTTTTATTCCTCTCTTTATCAAAGTCCTGATAGTCATCACAATTGAGTCAAGATTTGGAATCTTAGGATTCCGTCGAAAAATAAATTTTTCGGATGGAGTGTTGGATGGGGAAGAATTCTCATATTTTATCAGCTGAATAGATGAGGGATGGGACTAAGAAATAGATATGTGATGTGCTTTCAAGAGGAGGAATCTACTAATCATTTAATGCTTCATTGATGGGTAGCTAGGCAACTTTGGAGTGTGGTTCTACAAACTTTTGGAGTTTCTTGGGTGTTTCCTGAGCATTGTGCTGACCTGTTAGCAGCATGGGATGGTTTTGAGTTGAATGATCCAAAGGGTAAATATTGGAAATTTATGGATTTGGCAGTGATGTGGTCTCTATAGTCAGAAAGGAACAACATGGTGTTTAACAAAAAAAGAAAATCAGTCTCTGTGATTATGAAGTCTGTCAGGAACTTGGCTATTGATTGGATAAAGATTGGTGCTAAAGTTGGGGATAGTGTGGATTGGGACAACTTGCTCAATTAACCTTTTATTTCCTCTCGCATTAGGGAGGGAGCTTCATGGTCTTCGGGATTTGATGACCCGGGGGTGAGGTTCTTTATGTTTAGAGTGGGGTAGTAATTTTTAGGTTCTGGTACAACTTGTTGTTTTTGTGTTCTCAGGTTTGTACGTTTTACTTCTTTTTCAATAAAATCTACTTTATCGATCAAAAAAGAAAAATGATATTCACCTAATTTAGGTTTTTTTTTTTAAATTTGCGTTTTAGATGTTTTTTGTGTTCTCAAATTTGTACGTTTTACTTCTTTTTCAATAAAATCTACTTTATCGATCAAAAAATAAAAATGATATTCCCCTAATTTAGGATATTTTTTAATTTTTTTTTAAATTTACGTTTTAGATGTTTTTATGTTATTTTCCGATTTAGCTTTCCATTTTCACTAGTTGTCCATTTTTTCATTCTAATTCATCAGTCCCTGCAATGGAAGTCTGGGCATGTCCCCCAAACGGGACGAAAGTTAAGAAAAATTATGCCTATTTGACTGCCTCACCCGATGGGAAAACTAAAACTCAATTGGGGATGGCCCTATGTTATTTCGGGCGCGTACCTAGGAAATGCTTCTTGCCTGGTTAACCAGGATGGGGAGGAGCTTCCAAACCCCTGGAATGCCATGTTACTGAGGAAGTACTATCCTTAAAAGTAATGTTATCATGCACCCATGATCAAAATAAGGCTGATCTCCATCTACCATCTCCGCAGTCATCACAAAGTATTTGGGTAATCGTAAGTCCTTACTTTCGAAAGCATTTAAAGAATAGTTTGGCCCATTGACCGCCTTTCTTTTTTCGTAGGTTGATCAAGGTATCGGGACCATGCCATCGTTTCGAGACTTAGAATATACTGAATCTCACACACACAAAATGCCATTAGACGCCAACGTATGTGAAGGTTCCATCAACACTCATGATTCTATTGCAGCAGGATGTGAATAAGCCACAAAATGTGGCATGACCGAGCGAGAGTAGTGGTGGGAGGAGGCATGAGTGAGAGTATGCGACGAGTGATCAGTCAATGTCCCCAGGGAAGCATAAACAAAACTGTGAGAGCATCCCTGGTGTTGTCATACCTCACTATATCGTCGCTCGGGGTGGGAGGAGGCCAAACACCTATTGACTATGGAATCCTTGTTATTGATGGAACATAAGCATGACGGAGAGTTCAATTAATGTCACTTTGTGTGCGGTGGGATTCAATTGACTAATTATTGAAATTGGTCGCATGAGAAACTATCCCAACATCAGCAAGCCTTATCCCCTTATTCACCCTTTTTCTGTTTTGGAAAATGAGCCAAACTATTCTTAGAATCTTTTGAAAATAAAGCTGAAAACTACCAAAGTATGGACTGATGCAACCATTTAATCCCAACCGCTCATTTTCCACCCTCATTAAAGATCTAAGTGCATGGTAATCATTATAATAGAGGAACCTCGATAGGAGTCCGAAATATCAAAAGGCATTTCCTCAATAAGTTTTGTCACCCTGACATTGAGGCATTTTATTTATTTATTTTTCTTAGCCCTAACCCCCTGACAACGATAATCGGGTTACAATTGTGATTATCTTTACTGCATACAAACCTACATACTTTTAATTTCCATTATGATATTTATTATTTTAGTATAACTCATTGAATTATCAAGTCAAATATCTAACAATTGTAACCCAAAGTTTTTAACTCCGCCATTGCCGGTCCCAAGCCCGGATGAGAAAGGAGGAGGGAGGGCATTAGGTTGACAGCCAAGTGTAAATAAACTCTAATAAATTTCTCGCCATGTGTTGCAAAACAAGTGGATAAATAGGAATTGCAAAGCAGACCCCAAATAAATGGGATAAAGCTCTTACGATATATGATGATGTAACCCCCTATTTTTAATTATTTAAAAAAAAAAATTTGTTTTAAATGTTTTTATGTTAATTTCAAATTTAGCATACCATTTTTCAGTAGTTGACCATTTTTTCATTCATATTCATCAGTAGTCCATGCAATGGAAGTCACTTAATTTAGATATTTTTTTTAATTATTAAAAAAAAAAATGTGTTAGATGCTTTTATGTTAATTTCAAATTTAGCATACCATATTTCAAAGATTGACCATTTTTCATTCAAATTAAAGAAGAGTCCATGCAATTGAAGTCACTTAATTTGGATTTTTTTAAAAAATTATTTAGAAAAACAGAAAGGTTTCAGATGTTTTTATGTTAATTTCAAATTTAGCATACCATTTTTCAGTAGTTGACCGTTTTTTCATTCAAATTAATTAGTAGTCCATGCAATGGAAGTCACTTAATTTAGGAATTTTAATTAATTAAAAAAAAAGGGTTTTAGATGTTTTTATGTTATTTTCCGATTTAGCATTACCATTCTTCAGTAGTTGACCATTTTTTCATTCAAATTCATCAGTAGTCCATGCAATGGAAGTCACTTAATTTAGGATTTTTTTTTTAATTATTTAATAATAAAAAAGAGGTTTTAGATGTTTTTATGTTAATTTCAAATTTAGCATACCATTTTCCAATAGCTGATCATTTTTTCATTCAAATTAATCAAGAGTCCAAAAGGGAAGTCACTTAATTTAGGATTTTTTAATTAATTAATTTTTTTTAAAAGAAGGTTTTAGATGTTTTTATGTTATTTTCCAATTTAGCATACCATTTTTCAGTAGTTGACCATTTTTTCATTCAAATTCATCAGTAGTCCATGCAATGGAAGTCACTTAATTTAGGATTTTTTTTTATTAATTAAAAAAAAAAAAAAGGTTTTAGATGTTTTTATGTTATTTTCCGAATTAGCATACCATTTTTCAATAGTTGACCTTTTTTCATTCAAATTCATCAATAGTCCATGCAATGGAAGTCACTTAATCTAGGATTTTTTTTAATTAATTTAAAAAGAAAAAGGTTTTAGATGTTTTTATGTTATGTTCCGATTTAGCATACCATTTTTCAGTAGTTGACCATTTTTTCATTCAAATTCATCAGTAGTCCATGCAATGGTAGTCACTTAATTTAGGATTTTTTTTAATTATTTAAAAAAGAAAAAAAGGTTTTAGCTGTTTTTATGTTAATTTCAAATTTAGCATACCATTTTTCAGTAGTTGACCATTTTTTCATTCAAATTCATCAGTAGTCCATGCAATGGAAGCCACATAATTTAGGATTTTTTTTTTAATTATTTAAAAAAAAAAGGTTTTAGAAGTTTTTATGTTAATTTCAAATTTAGCATACCATTTTTCAATAGTTGACCATTTTTTCATTCAAATTCATCAGTAGTCCATGCAATGGAAGTCACTTAATTTTATTTTTTTTAATTAATTTAAAAAAAAAAAGGTTTTAGATGTTTTTATGTTATTTTCCGTAGCATACCATTTTTCAGTAGTTGACCAATTTTTCATTCAAATTCATCAGTAGTCCATGCAATGGAAGTCACTTAATTTAGGATTTTTTTTAATTAATGTAAAAAAAAAGAAGGTTTTAGATGGTTTTATGTTATTTCCCGATTTAGCATTCCATTTTTCAGTAGTTGACCATTTTTTCATTCAAATTCGTCAGTAGTCCATGCAATGGAAGTCACTTAATTTAGGATTTTTTTTTTAATTATTTAAAAAAGAAGAAGGATTTAGCTGTTTTTATGTTAATTTCAAATTTAGCATACCATTTTTCAGTAGTTGACGATTTTTTCATTCAAATTCATCAATAGTCCATGCAATGGAAGTCACTTAATTTAGGATTTTTTTTTACTTATTTTATTAAAAAAATAAAAAAGCTTTTAGATGTTTTTATATTATTTTTCGATTTATCATACCATTTTTCAGTAGTTGACCATTTTTTAATTCAAATTCATCAGTAGTCCATGCAATGGAAGTCACTTAATTTAGGATTTTTTTTTTACTTATTTTAATAAAAAAAATGGTTTTAGATGTTTTTATGTTATTTTTTGATTTATCATACCATTTTTCAGTAGTTGACCATTTTTTCATTCAAATTCATCAGTAGTCCATGCAATGGAAGTCACTTAATTTAGGATTTTTTTAAATTAATTTAAGAAAAAAAAAAAAGGTTTTAGATGTTTTTATGTTATTTTCCGATTTAGCATACCATTTTTTAGTAGTTGACAATTTTTTCATTGAAATTCATCAGTAGTCCATGCAATGGAAGTCACTTAATTTAGGATTTTTTTTTAATTAATTTTAAAAAAGAAGGTTTTAGATGTTTTTATGTTATTTTCTGATTTAGCATACCATTTTTCAGTAGTTGACCATTTTTTCTTCAAATTCATCAGCAGTCCATGCAATGGTAGTCACTTAATTTAGGATTTTTTTTAATTATTTATAAAAAAAAAGGTTTTAGATGTTTTTATGTTAATTTCAAATTTAGCATACCATTTTTCAGTAGTTGACCATTTTTTCATTCAAATTCATCAGTAGTCCATGCAATGGTAGTCACTTAATTTAGGATTTTTTTTAATTAATTAAAAAAAAAAAAGGTTTTAGATGTTTTTATATTATTTTCCAATTTAGCATACCATTTTTCAGTAGTTGACCATTTTTTTATTCAAATTCATTAGTAGTCCATGCAATGGAAGTCACTTAATTTAGGATTTTTTTAAATTAATCTAAAAAAAGGGTTTTAGAAGTTTTTATGCTATTTTCCGATTTAGCATACCATTGTTCAGTAGTTGGCCATTTTATCATTTAAACTCGTCAGGGTGATCCCTTGTCACCAATGTTGTTCAATATAGTGGTTGAAGCTTTAAATGGTTTGCTTGTTAAGGCGGCTGAATTAGAGCAATTTAATGGATTTATGATTTCCAGTAGGGGCCCTATGATTACCCATCTTCAATATGCAGATGATACAATTTTGTTTTGTGAAGTAAGTTTGGATGAAGTTCGTGCAATAAAAGATGTGTTCAATATTTACGAAGTGGCTTCAAGCCAAAAAGTTAATCTTCATAAATCAAAGCTTTCTGGAATCTGGGTGTAGCAGCTTTTGATTTCCTTAGCCGAAAGTGTTGGGTGCATGGTGGAAAGTCTCCCTATTATTTACTTAGGTTTACCGCTGGGAGTAGGAAAACCACGTGTGAAGTTTTGGGATCCAATTATCACCAAGTTAGAGAAGAGATTAGTTGTGTGGAAGAGCAAAATGCTTAGTAACGGGGGTCGTTTGACGCTTATTAAGGCTACTTTATCATCTTTTCCTATCTTTTACATGTCTATGTTTTGAACTCCTGAAACGGCGGTGAAACAGATGGAAAAGATAATAAGGAATTTCCTTTGGGAAGGGGGTAGAGATATAAAGAAATTTCATCTTTTAAAATGGGAGACCTGTTGTCTATCTAAGAAAGATGGAGGCTTAGGTATTCGTCATTTAAGCATCACAAATAAAGCCTTCCTGGGCAAGTAGATTTGGAGAATAGGAGATGTAAAGGAACAAAATCATTTGTGGTGGAAGGTGATCTATGGGAAATATGGGGATCCTAGTACTTGTTCCAATATAAGAAGCTCTGCTAATAGAGGTTCTGGACGGTGGAAGAGTCTTTGCTCGATGGATGAGTTTTGGAAGGAGTCCGGCCAAATTGAGGGATTGGTGATAAAATTTGTTTCTAGGATGATATTTGGGTTATTGACTTGCCCTTGAAAGATAAATTTTCATATTTATATCCAATTTCTCTAAATAGAGAAGATTATGTTAGAGATATGTTTGTTATGGTCAATGAGAATGTGGTTTGGAATATTCTAGAGAAATTTGCAGAGGAGGTGATTTCTATGCTATACCTATTGCAAAAACTAAATTCATGTACAAGAAAACAAGCCAATAGGGATCTTCGTTTTTGGCGGTATCATTCAAAGGGGAGATTTTTGGTGAAATCCTTTTATTCCTCTCTTTATCAAAGTCCTGATAGTCGTCCACAATTGAGTCAAGATTTGGAATCTTAGGATTTAAAAATAAATTTTTCGGATGGAGTGTTGGATGGGGAAGAATTCTCATATTTTATCTGAATAGATGAGGATGGGACTAAGAAATAGATATGTGATGTGCTTTCAAGAGGAGGAACCTACTAATCATTTAATGCTTCATTGATGGGTAGCTAGGCAACTTTGGAGTGTTGTTCTACAAACTTTTGGAGTTTCTTGGGTGTTTCTAGCATTGTCTTGATCAGTCAATTGTTAGCAAAGATGGGATGGTTTTGAGTTGAATGATCCAAAGGGTAAATATTGGAAATTTATGGATTTGGCGTTGATGTGGTCTCTATAGTCGAAAGGAACAACATGGTGTTTAACAAAAAGAAAATCATCTGTGATTATGAAGTCTGTCAGGAACTTGGCTATTGATTGGATAAAGATTGGTGCTAAAGTTGGGGATAGTGTGGATTGGGACAACTTGCTCAATTAACCTTTTATTTCCTCTCGCATTAGGGAGGGAGCTTCATGGTCTTCGGGATTTGATGACCCGGGGGTGAGGTTCTTTATGTTTAGAGTGGGGAAGTAATTTTTAGGTTCTGGTACAACTTGTTGTCTTTGTGTTCTCAGGTTTGTACGTTTTGCTTCTTTTTCAATAAAATCTACTTTATCGATCAAAAAGGAAAATTGATTTTCACCTAATTTAGGATTTTTTTTTAAATTTACGTTTTAGATGCTTTTTGTGTTCTCAGGTTTGTACGTTTTACTTCTTTTTCAATAAAATCTACTTTATCGATCAAAAGAGAAAATTGATATTCACCTAATTTAGGATTTTTTTAAAAATTTACATTTTAGTTGTTTTTTGCGTTCTCAAGTTTGTACGTTTTACTTCTCTTTCAATAAAATCTACTTTATCGATCAAAAAAGAAAATTGATATTCCCCTAATTTAGGAATTTTTTTTAATTAACTTTTTTTATTAAGATTTACGTTTTAGATGTTTTTATGTTATTTTCCGATTTAGCTTTCCATTTTCACTAGTTGTCCATTTTTTCATTCTAATTCATCAATCCCTGCAATGGAAGTCCAGGCATGTCCCAAATCGGGGATTTAGTGCTAAGAAAAATTATGCCTATTTGACCGCCTCACCCGATGGGAAAACTAAAACTCAATTGGGAAGGGCCCTATGTTATTTCGGGTGCATACCTAGGAAATGCTTCTTGCCTGGTTAACCAGGATGGGGAGGAGCTTCCAAACCCCTGGAATGCCATGTTACTAAGGAAGTACTATCCTTAAAAGTAATGTTATCATGCACCCATGATCAAAATAAGGCTGATCTCCATCTACCATCTCATGATCATCACAAAGTATTTGGGTAATCGTAAGTCCTTACTTCGAAAGCATTTAAAGAATCGTTTGGCCCATTGACCGCCTTCTTTTTTCGGGTAAGTTGATCGAAGGTATCAGTGGACCATGCGATCGTTTCGAGACTTAGAATATACTGAATCTCACACACACAAAATGCCATTAGACGCCAACGTATGTGAAGGTTCCATCAACACTCGTGGTTCTATTGCAGCAGGATGTGAATAAGCCACAAAATGTGGCATGACCGAGCGAGAGTAGTGGTGGGAGGAGGCACGAGTGAGAGTATGCGACAAGTGATCACCAATGTCCTGTGGAAGCATAAACAAAATGTGAGGGCATCCCTGGTGTTGTCACACCTCACTATATCGTCGCTCGGGGTGGGAGGAGGCGAAACACCTGTTGACCATAAAATCCTTGTTATTGATGGAACATAAGCATGACGGAGAGTTCAATTAATGTCACTTTGTGTGCGGTGGGATTCAATTGACTAATTATTGAAATTGGTCGCATGAGAAACTATCCCAACATCAACAAGCCTTATCCCCTTATTCACCCTTTTTTTCTTTTTTGGAAAATGAGCCAAACTATTCTTAGAATCTTTTGAAAATAAAGCTGAAAACTACCAAAGTACCAACTGATGCAACCATTTAATCCCAACCGCTCATTTTCCACCCTCATTAAAGATCTGAGTGCATGGTAATCATTATAATAGAGGAACCTCGATAGGAGTCCGAAATATCAAAAGGCATTTCCTCAATAAGTTTTGTCACCCTGACATTGAGGCATTTTATTTATTTATTTTTCTTAGCCCTAACCCCCTGACAACGATAATCTGGTTACAATTGTGATTATCTTTACTGCATATAAACCTACATACTTTTAATTTCCATTATGATATTTATTATTTTAGTATAACTCATTGAATTATCAAGGGCATTAGGTTGACAGCCGACTGTAAATAAACTCTGATAAATTTCTCGCCATGTGTTGCAAAACAAGTGGATAAATGAGAAATGCAAAGCAGATCCCAAATAAATGGGATAAAGCTCTTACGATATATGATGATGTAACCCCTATTTTTGTAATTCTCCCATCTAGTGCATATTTGCTTCTTTGCATCTTCAGTTGTACGAAAGGGTTTACTTCTTATATCTTATTTTATTTCGAGCATTCATGATTCTGAATGATAGCTTCTTTCTCCTTTTCTTATATGACAAGCGCTTGAATCGCCATATCCACATCTACATCTTTGATACCATTTATTTGAATTTGAACCTGAAATTCACGAATTAAGAAATAATCTCAGGAGGCGTCCTTCTTTATCTCAGTCAATGCATCAAATGTTTTGGAAATTGGGTTGTCATTTTCTTGAGCAAGACGGGTTAGGGATAAGACATATGAAGGACGATACTACTGTGGCTTGGCTAAGCTATTCTAATCCATTGCGCGAGGAGGTTCCTTACTTTTGGCGGGGTTGGTTCGAAACAACTATGTTAAGTTTGATTCAATTTGGAGTTGTTGTTCTCACATTTCTTCTTGGGTGTAGTTAGGAATTCTAAACACCAGGGAATATATTGTTAGACACGGCTGCAAGATTTGAATTTAATACCGCTATCGCTCATCTGGTTGAGTATTAAAGTCATTGCCTTCTAGAGCACCCTTCCATGTTTGTATGCCACTTAATGTCTGGATACACAATTTCTCTATGAAAATTTAAGGAAACTTGGATACTGGTGTCCTACAATTGCATGCTCAAGACGCTTTCTTTTTTCTCGTGGGAACGATGCTTCATCATGGATTTGATAACAATAACAATAAAGACTTGGATGATGATAGACATCGGGGACTCGATAAGAAGGGTGTTTTCTCTGCTAATTCATGTCAAGCCATCAATAGGTGTTCTCTTATTACGCAGGCTTGGACCAGATCGGAAAATCTGTTGCGGCCCGAGTCTACGGCTCTCGATCTTGGCGTCCCACATCAGATGGATTCCGAGCGTGTTCATGACGATGTTGTATTCTCATGGGAGTCCTTGAAGAGTGTAGAGAACAGGATCTTCATCTTCTGTGGCTGCATTGGCAGCAGCAAGTTTATCGGCAAGGGACTTAATCTCCTTGAGATACTGCTCCATTGGGAGGGCATTTTTCTTAATGCCAAGTAATTTGGTCTTCAGCTCATGAATGTGAGATTGAGGCAGAGAGGTGAACTAGTAGCTAGGGTACTCCAAATCTCATGGGCATAATCACAATGGAGCACATAAGGAAGAACAGATTGGGAGATGGTGGACATTAATGCTGCTAAAAGGATTGATGGAGTCATGGCCATCAATGCTGCCTTCACCATCAGAGGATGGAATGGTAGGTGATGGACAAGGGATGAACTTGTCTACATAACCAAAGAGGAGGTTAGCATGGACTGTGCCCTTCATTTGGGTCTTCCATACAATGTAGTTTTTGGAATCAAGTCAGACGGTGACCAGGGAGGTGACGTTTGAAATGAAGAAGGTAAGGCCAGGGTGGAGCGTAGAGTTGGTAGGGAGGGCCATTAAGACCGTTGGATCGAAGAGGGCTCTTAGCCGGAGGGCTCTGATACCATGAAAACTTATACAAGAAAAGAATAGCACCCCTTACCCTCATTAGGGTTTCGGTAGACTATATATATACGAATGAGAGGATATGGTTTACATGTAGACTGCTGGGAGCAATCCCAGCCAAGTATTCAATATAGAATGTGGCCAAGTATTTTTAAAGAAGGGGAAAACTACTGTGTATCACTAATACACTGCTCTTGCTTTTCTCGACTCTTCTGGGGAAGAGGGGACTTGGATGACAACGGGGCACGAGAGTTGATGGATTTCCTTGTGGATATTCTGCTTTTGCTGCTGCCTCAGTCATCCACTCGTATGTGTTTTTCTATTGAGCAGGTTAGCATCATAATTCAACAAGGGTTTTGTGCAGCTACTTCTCCTCCAAGGTTTTAAATATTATAGAGTATGGATTCATATAAAAAAACTTCAGTAAAAAATTCATGATTTTATCAGGTATTTTCATTAATGAGAACTTAGTTCAGTGTTGTGTTTTAGTTTATAGGAAGTAAAAGACCATTGTGCTTCATACTTTAATCAAAGTGTTACATGAGTTGATGCCCTTCATGCTTTTAATGCCTTAATTTCTCAATAAAATACGAGCACTGGGTCTATAGATATATTTATAGTTTTAATATATTCTTACAGCATTTCAGGCTCCTCCGTGATAATATTACTGATGCTGGGTTGCTTTGAATGTTGCATGTTATGGAGAAGGATCTGAAATCCGCCTGACTTCAGTCTACAGACAGTGTGATCATGATGCGACTGTGAATATTTTTCTTGGGATCGAAGAGGCAAAGGAGATTGCTGAAACTATGATAGACAAGATTGAGGATAGCAGTGGCCATGAAGAAGAGCATGAGGCAACACCCAAAGATGTGGTTACTGATGAAGAGATTCCAGGTTCCGATGATTTCGATGGCGCACGACTGAAGATGCCATGCTTCTTATCAACCGCTGGAGAAGCAGTGCAGGTGGACTGAAGTTTACAGGTTTTGTGCCAGGACCTTGGAAGCTGTTCCATACTTAAGCCATTTGTTAAGGCAATGAAGTCTGATGCATATGCTGCCTGTGAATCTCAAATTAGCAACCTGTTTCTTCCTTCCAAGAAACCAATACAGTAGTGATAAATTTGTTTATCCAACTCAAAACCAATTGGCTATGAGCAGAGATGCCCAAGATATTATAAGGGGAGAGACAAGGCTATAATTCACCCGATGTGGGACTAAACTTCAACATGCCCCTGCACGTGTTGGCCAGACTGAGCCAAACCATGTGAAGAAATGAACTGGGTGGCGTGGAGTGGAGAAAGGCCTGCTCTTATACCATGATAAATTTGTACATCCATCTCAAGACCAATTGACTATGAGTGGAGAGGCCCAAGATATTATAAGGGGAGAGACAAGGCTATAATTTACTCGAGATGGTACTAAACTTCAACAAGTAGATGGTTTTGCAGAAATTTTTGCTGGGCTGATCAATGGCTGCATCACGGTACGTTCTCTTTAGAAAAATGTTCATAAATGCTTCTTAATAGCTATTTTTTCTTATTAATGCTTGTATATAGAAATATTTCTAATAACTATCAACAATGCATACCCATTTCTTTGTCAGTTTGGCTATGAGGCTTGCAGCTTGCTCTTGCTAAATCTCCAAAATCTTTGCACATAAATATAAAAATTTTCATTTTTGGAACTACTGGAGCATCTATAACTTCCATTGTTGGTTAGTGTAGAACAAAAACAACATTAGCTGTTCCATCAGCATGTCAAGAGTATCAACCATACGAGGCTCCCCTTACCTTATCAAATCAGGAAATAATTAACATCCATGGTGTCTTCTTGGCCTTCAAAAAAATTTGTGGTAGTTTTTTATGGATTTGGTGTCTAAAAGGTTCTCATAAGGTTGTTAATCTTGGAATCAATGTTCGGATTAATAGATAGCTCAGGTCTTGTAATACCATCCTTTGCAAGTTCGCTAGAAACATAGGCTGTGTTTGGGATTGCTCTTTGGAGGCAACGAGCAGCTCTCTGCTCTGGTGCAGAGTGCTTTAGTATGCGATTGTGTTTGGTTGTAAGCGCTCTTATCTCTTTCGGAAAATGAAAGAGTTGAATTTGATTAAACCTGCTCTTTTAAGTGGGCTGCTCCTTGGCTCCAAAGAGCAATCCCAAAAACAGCCATAGTTACTAAATGTGGAACTTTGGCGCTTTCGTTTTTGATGGGTAACCTGCGATCTCATGCTTGCAATATTTGGAGCTTATGGGTACCCTGCGATCTCATGCTTGCAATATTTGGAGCTTTGGAAAACTCCACCTACAGATCCAAGGGATACCTCCTGCTGGCTGAGTACCTTTGCTCATGCCTACATACAGTTTTTTCCCCTTTTAATACACATTGTCAATCATCCAGAAAAAAAAAAAAAACTGTTTCTGAGGAGACGGTCATATGGAGCAGAAACTTAAAACTGTTTCTGAGGAGCAAAAAAACTAAAAATTACCATTCTTTTTGCTATTGCTATTTTTTTAATAGATTCAGTAATGATATATACAAACTGCAATTGATAGTAGTTCTGAGGTGGCCCAAGTAGTACCAATGAAGACGCCCGGATCATCTGTTTAACCTGGCATTGGTGTGCATCTGGCCAAATATTGTGCAAGCCATGTTAGATTGAATGCAGACTGTATTATTGCCCTTACAAAGTAGTAATTAGCAGATCTGGCCAATAGAAATGGTGACTTTCATCATGGCTCATCTGCATTGTACATTGATGCCATGTTTGTTGTATAGATGATGTGTATACCATTCTTGGTGTTCAAGCCTGAGAACATATTGTCAACTCTACGTGAAATGTTATATAAATTATTTCAGATTTTTTCTATTACGACGTATTAATTGGATTGACATTAAAAACAAGTAAATCTTGGTGCTTTGACTTTTATTATACAGGTTCAGCTGACTGGGGATGCTCGTAAATCACTTCAGCGGGAGAAGATCTGCTGTCAATCGTGGAATGCAATATTTGGTTCTGGGCATCAAATCGCTCTCTTCTGAACTGATGGATGTTATCAAGACTCTGAAACAGAGAGTTAGCAGAGGTGGAGCCAGGATTTTCTTCCAAGGGGGCAAGTTATGGCGACAGAGAAAATTAGTATTAGGTAAGAAGCTCGTGTCAGGTGTCTTGGTCCTTTTTTGAAATGTGTGTCATATGAAATTAGCGTTTATCTCAAGCTTCTTTTTGACATTCACAGTTTGTTCTATTATTTGCCTACACTGACACTGATTGGGCTGGGTGCCTCAATGCTTGCAAATCTATTGAAGAATATGTGCAAGCTTCCTTGGGTCTAATATGATCTTATAGAGTTGTCGAAAACAAGCAACCGTTGTTGCTCGTTCCTGTGAGCTCACATGGCTGCAGTCATTGCACATTTTCTTCATCATCATGCTACTATTTTATGGTTTGACAATGTAGGAGATACACATGGCAATCAACTTCTACTTTGTTTGTAACATAGTTGGTTGGCGCGATCTTGATATATTCGATTCTTTCCTACAGAGAACCAACACACTGACCTTCACTATTTCTTTTACTTTCAATCACTTTAGCTCATTTGAGGGGTTTGTAAAGGAATTACATCCAATCACTTCAGCACATTTGAGGTGTTTGTAAAGGAATTACATCCAATCACTTCAGCACATTTGAGGGGTTTGCAATCATCACCAAGTGTGATTAATTTTGTAATTTCTCACATTATTTGTAACACAACCAACTATATATACTAACATTTATTCTCCTTCTCAAGTTGAGAAACTGAGAATATATCAAACGAAACCAAAAGAAAACGAGAACAAAAGGATCAGCAACAGGAGAGCTTCGGCATATTTACCTTAATCATCCGCGATTCGATTTTTTTGGAGATTATTTAATAGTAAAAATTTGGGTTATCTTGGTAATTTTATTAAGCTAATTAACAAAATTATTTATAATCTTATACTTTTAAATGATTTAAGGTTAGGTGTTCTATCAGTCAAAACTTCATATGGAATTTTATCTATTTTTTTATGATGAATATGACTTCAGACTTGTGTGTAAAGGGTACCTCTGTTCACACCTACGGGATTATTGAAAGCACCTACATCGGAAACTCAATTAAACCCATTGATGAAATTTACGTTGTAGCGATTCATTCTCCAAATAAACGGCTCTCACGTGCATCGCACGTGCAGGGTCCACTAGTAAAAAGGGCTAATCTCTATAATGAGCCAAATTAAAGGCTCTCCAGTCGGCTTTTCGTGGTTTAGATAAATATTGTGACATGTATGGACGGATGTTTATGACATATACAGACTTTAGAGACCACAGACAACTGTGTGTTCTCAAAGTCTAAGTGCTCCAGTGTCTCTAATTAGCTTTTGCCTCATTCTAGCCCAAGTTTGCTAATGATCTATTAAGAAATGTCAAATGGGTGGCATTATTTGCAGCCGTTAAACTTGTGAAGGACACGTGTTTCTATTATAAAAAATCGTTGACTGCCTTGAATCAAATAATGGAGATCTTTTTCGTCCCAATCTTTGACAACATATATATTGAGGTCATGGTGCACCTATCAGATGGTCACATATTGATTCCACATGACAAACATCCCCAAAAGTGATCGTCCGATAGGTACGCTTATGATCACAATCACTTGTGGGGATGTGTGTCATGTGAAATCATGATCTAACCGTTTGATAGGTGCGCCATGATCTCAAGATCTATCATGTGGAAGATTGGGAAGAAAAAAATGGCCTCTTTCATCTGATTCAAGATAGTCAACTGTTTTTTATGATGAAAATGCATATATTCTTAACAAATTTAATCGGTACAAATAAAGCCACCTTATAAAATAATAAATTTTGTAAGAGAACAATCTCTTCTCTTTATGCCGAAAGAGCTCCAAAGTTCTAGTGGAATCTAACTAAGCAATTAGACAAAAGGTACACAAAAGAGAGGCTTGCCTTACAGATACGATTTTAAAATTAGTAACTTGTTAATTCGAAATTGTTCATCGAGAAGCAAGGTTTTTATTATTGTTAAGAGTTGGTATTAGGTAAAGGACAACTTCTCTCTAAACATTAATTAGCATGGAAATTAGTGAAACAATATTTTAAAACTTTTTTGATCGAGTACTTTCATCTTCAACTTAAGATTCTTTCCTCCCAACTTGTATTTCAAGCACTTGAAATATTGACTATTTTAAATTAGATGATGGAGATCACTTTTGCCTCAAATTTTCACACAATGAATTTGGGGATCATAAACTCACCGTCGAACATGGATGCCACGTGGATTCAAATTTTCCCATTTGATGGTAGGCCGTGATGAAGAATCCATTGTGTGGAAGATTAGGGAAAAGGATGAAGAATCCATTGTGTGGAAGATTAGGAAAAGGATCTCCTCATCCGATTCAAAATAGTCAACATTTTAAGTACTTAAAACAAAGGTTGAGAGGGAAGAATTATGGGTTGTAAATAAAGGTACTCTTTTTTATTTAGTGTTATAAAAATTTATGCATCTCTTAAGATTGGCAGAAGAAGATTGCCCCATGCACTATTTTTTGACCCTCCATATATTATTATTATTATTATTATTATTATAGAGAACAATCGCTCATTCCTGCCTTAAGTAGATTAGGCCATGCCTTTTTTTTCTTTCTTTGATGACTAAGAAAGCATAATTGTCTCCAACTAACATTTATGACTACACTAAATTTATGATTATTGTGTGGCTTGTGGCTCAACAAAAGGTTAACAATATTGCATCCTTGAGATATAAATTCAATCATCAACTATGACGATGATGGCCAATGGTCAAGTCCTACCAGGTAGAATCGGAACTCCAGTTCTTACCCCATCCGTTGCCATCGGAAATAAGAGAATTTTGACTACACATCATGATATAAAAAGTGACAAAATGAAACACAAGTGCAAGATTTAATGGAATTCATTTTATATATTGCGTATCCATATATCAGTAATTAGGATCAGAGTACTTGTTTCTCAGTGTGGTACAGATGACCCGATCACCATCCTCAGTGCTCAGTCCTACCTACCCTATCATGTTAGTGTATGATTTACTAAATACAACTGCTAGATACTCCGATTGACAAGAAACAAGGATCATGCAGGTGACAAAGACATACGTCTCTTTCTATTAATTTCATCTCCCAATACAATATCAGTTGCCCTCTGCATATAACTTTAAAAATGTTACATACCATTTTTATTCATAAATTAATAAAGAATTGGAGACCTTTGGGGCGTCAAAAGTAACTAGCCGTTCTACCATGCTTACATGGAAATGACGTCTCGATTAGATGCTCTAAATCCTCCACATTTTATTGTCTTTTAATATCTAATAAATATATGTACATAAAACTTAGTAATCTAAATTCTTTCTTAACTATAAATGTTCCCGTTAAAGGGGAGAGATTCTAAAAAGAAAAAAATTTCACTGTCATATTTATATATAAGTAAAAATCTAAAATAATAGGAAATTTTTTAAGAAAAATATATAAGAAAATAGTAAAAAATAAAAAGTAAAAATTGCATTTAATATATAATAATTTTAGATTTTATAATTAAGCCTATTGGCCCAGCCGCCAAACTCATTTCTAGAATCTTACCCATTAAAGTTTATATTTATGATTTAGAGGGCATTTAGATAACTACATTTTAGGTACATGTCTTTATTAGATATTAAAAAAAAAATATGGGATGATTTAGAAAAATAACTTTAAAGGGAGGAGATTTAGAAAATTATCCTTTTTTATTTAATGTGGCACATATCCCAAAAAACTAACTTTAGAATCATGTTTGAGCGCAATGAGTTACACGTAGTGTTAAGGTCACTTTTCAAAGATGTGTGTTATGTGAAATTAAAAACTAATCGTCTATTCCATAAAAAAAATTACGATAAAAGCTAATCATTTTAGAGTACGCCCATGACTTCAAGATCCATCTTGTGAAAGATTGGGATGAAAAATGATCTCCATCGTTTGATTCAAAGCAGAGCATAGGCTTTCAACTTGGGTGGACTAAAAGATTTGATAGGTGAATTTAGAGGTATTCTCTTATACACAAAAGTTAGTAGTACTAAGACAAAAAAGAAAATCATTCGTTGGTGTGTTATTATATGTAAATGTAATATTGTCGAACTTTTGATAACCGTGTGACCAAGGATCAAACATGTTTTTATCATTAGCATTGTAAGGTTACGAAGTACACTTGTAATTAGGAATTCAATTGTATATGAAGACAAAATTTTATTAGAAGCTGAACACAAAAATCTTTTAATCATTTTGAATTATATAATAGAGATATTTTTTCAATTCAATTTTTTAAGTTTTGTTCGAGAGTCAAGAAAGTGCCTGTTTCCGAGCTTTTATGCAGAAAATGCCATTTCCTGGCACTTTATGAGATTTTCCTGTGTTCGGGAGTTTTTATTGGGCTACGTGTTTTCATTGCATTTTCCAGAGAAAATGGACGTTTTGTTTTTGGAAGATTTTGCTCAGGAAAGCTCAGTTTCTGAGCTTGGGCTACTATAAGACACATAAGGAGTCCTACTGAATCCTTTCTTCTCCAGCCAATGTTCCAATTAAGTGTCATTTAAACACAACTTTTAAATGTAGGGGTTGACGATTTAAATGAGGAGTAAATCTGACATTTACTTCATGCACCCACCAATGACATTTAGAAGTGTCGTTGGTAATTTCTCATTGCAACCACCTTGAAGTCGGTGGGAGACTTTTCAAACAATGATGATTTATATTACTCCGAGCTCATTTCTTATAATCTGCCCAACAGAAGTCTTAAACACATTGTCGATTTGATGTCTAAAAATTTTGACAATCATCCGATCAATATAACCGCTTAGATGAAGCTCATAAATATGTGTGGCTATAATATACCGAAGAACACAATACACTTTCTGGCATTTTCTTGAGTAGGTGTAGAACACAAGAAAAGGTCAGAAATTGGAGGAAAATGAGTTTATGAATAATTCAAGAACGTTCTCAAGGAAAATCACTTTCCTCAGAAAGTTAGTTTCTGAGCAGAAAGTGAGGTAGTAATGTTTTAAGCTTTCCCGAGAAAAGCTCAAAAACTGCCAACGAGCCCTTAGAGTCAAAGTCTTTAGATCATGGTGCACTTATTAGAGCACACCAGGTGGCACAAATAAAAAAGTGAGCCAACTACCAAGTTCCCAATACCTTAGTAGTTAGTACAAGCATGTGATCTCATCTCTCAAGCTTAAAGAGGGTGGGCAAGCATGGAAGCCCAAGAAGAAATTGGGGTGGGCTGGGCTTTAAAAGCTTTTCCCACTCTTTGTATGATCCCTTTCTAAAATTAATAATAAATTGAATTATAGAGATGTAAATTGTAATTTTGAGTGGGGAAGAGAGAGGAAAAGAGTGTAGAACCCATTGATAGTTGCTCCGACCAACACTAACTCCAAGTATACCCTGTAGGATGGGTATTTGTTCAAAGGCAATCGCCTATTCATCCCTCACACTTCATTGCGTGACTTTCACATTTGAGAATTACATGCCGGAGGGATTGCCGGACATTTCGGGCATAAAAAAACTAGTGTACTCGTTGATAAAAGATTTTATTGGCCTAGCCTAATATGAGATATTTCTCGGGTTGTAAAGCAATATTGTACATGTCAAGAGTAAACAAAATACTAGTCTGTACACCCCTTTACCCGTGCCACACACACTGTGGCAAGACATCTCGATGGATTTCATGCCCGAACTCCCCAAGACTCCGCGAAAACACGATTCCATTTTTGTGGTATTGGACCACTGCTCCAAAATGACCTATTTTATACCTTGCTCTAGAACCTCCGATGCAGCTCTTATTGCAAAATTATTTTTCGGAAAAGTTGTGCGTCTCCATGGGTTTTCCAAAATCATAGAGTCAGATAAGGTATCAAGTTCACTAGTTATTTTTGGAAGACCTTGTGGCACATGATGGGTACCATGCTATAATTTTCTTCGGCCTGTCACCATCTAAAAACCCAGAAAATCGACTAGTGAGGAAGTTATGAGAAGTGAAGTTGTCAATCCCTATTATATCAACTAAATCGACTAGTGAGGAAGTTATGAGAAGTGAAGTTATCAATCCCTATTATATCAACTAAAAAGTAGCCCTTTCTCTTTGGCAACTCATTTTATTAAAGTATTTGCCTCACTCATTTAGATTTATATAATGCGAATAGCGAAAATGTTTACATGTACAATGATCTACAATAAGCAAATAATGATTTGACTTATCTTAGTGATCTTATTGCCCCTCAATCCTATCATTAATGTTTTGTCACTTGCACATAAAATTATGAAGCTTAGGAAGAGCCCTATACTACATCAAGGTTGTGTTGTATAACAAGTAGGGTTGTCAACATGCAAGGTCAGGCCATGAAACAACGCACCTGACTTGATTTTTAAAAAGGATCGGGCATATAAGCTTGGCCCAACAGGTTAGGTCGAAATGAAAATGAGAATATGCATTTGATGTTGGAAAAATTATGAAATGTTAATCTGAAATAATACAGGAAACCGGTCCGAGGCATGAGAAATATCGTTGTCTTTGAACCAATATTTTCCCCCACCACTTCGACAAAGTGATCACCAACAGGTTACCAGCAAACTAGTTCCAGGATACAACGAATCAACTGTGTATTCTTGTGAAGGATTTGGTGAATTCGTTCACGCTATCTGAACTGTGATAGCCAGCGATTTTCCCTACCCAAAAACCTGAGTCGTCGGTTCATGCATCTCAATCCAAACATAATAGCTCGATTCTCCCGAGTTACCAGAGTGGAAGAACCGGGCCATTAGCATAATGTTAAGCACGCATACACACAAGATCATAATACGCAACGAAACTAGCAGAGCGAACAACTAACTAACTAGCACATAGGCTTAAGGAAAACAAGCTAACTAACCATAGTGGTCAACATTATGCAAAAAGTCCATCAGTGAAGGTCATTCTTCACTTAAACAGTTGAGCCACACATATTCACATTGTATTCTTTTATCCGAGCATTTACCTTACAAAATCTCAAACTATCACACGCCACACGATAACAAAACTCTTAAAATCTGTAAGACAAAATAAGCTCCACCCGACATAGCTACCGATAATGCTCCTCAGGCAGATCCTCCTCCTCGTCTCCGGGGGTATAGTCCATATCCTCTTCCTACTCCAGATCTCGCACAGGGTCAGCTCCCACAGCTGAGACATATAGTCGAGGAATGAGCTTCATCCAAGCTCAGTAGGGATATATATAATGCAAAATGATATAGAATCATTCTACTCATGGCATAGATGCATATACAAATCATTTAGCAGTTTAATAAACTATCGAAAGCATGCAAGCATGAGCAAATATTTGAAAAGCATGTGTTTATAAACATGTCAATGCAAAGAGCGTATGAATTGGAATCAATAATCGAGCAAGGATCATAGATCAAAATTGAATCATTGAATGTACCGACGGTCATATATATGTATTAACCGGACAATACATTCAATGTATCGTTCGGTACCATCCAATACCGATACGTATCGTCCGACACGATTTATTTTGGGCTCGATATGTATCGGTTTTTCGATATTTTGATCCATGGCAAGGATACACAAATCAAGCATATAGGACTATATAATCAAGCATGACACAAAACAAGCATATAGGATCATATAATCGAGCATGGCACAAAACGAACGTATAAGATCGTAAAGTCAAGCATGTCACATCACATCAAGTAATCGAGTCACATTTTATTAGCGTGAGTATCCCGTAACGGGAAATAGAGAGCAGTCCGTAGCGGACACAAGGTAAAAGCCCCGGGGACTCCACCCCTCCCTTGGAGATTCCACTCCACTCACCTCTAATCACGAGCACGAGAAACAGACTTGTGGCAATTGCATCCCAGAAGGGAACTGTCGAAATTTGAAATATCACTATATTTTGCACCCAAAGAACGACACTTAGCCATCCAATGAAAGTCATTTGAGCTTGTTATGAAGTTTTAGTGGTTTAGTGTGTTTTTATTGAATCTAGCAGGAGCGTAATTGAGCGTAATTAAGGGTTGCACGAGAACATTAGACCAAGAAGCCAGAAGAACCATCGAAATTCGTGAAAATAATTGATTCGTCTAGCCTCCACTAGAGGAATGAAGATATTGCATGTCATAGTCAATCGATTGAATCTCATGAATCAATCGATTGACAAGGATGACAACTTTTTCCCTTTATTTTGAATTTGAATTATTTCAATCGATTGATATATGTAATTCAATCGATTGAATTCAAATTTAAATAATTCTAAAGAGATTTGAAGTCAATCGATTGAAATTTGAATTTCAATCGATTGAGCCTATTATGAAAGTTTTTCTATTTGCACTCTATAAAACGAATGCTATGCTTAGGGTTTTGGGGACTTTTTTTTTGACAGATTTTTCTTAGATTTTTCCAAGTTTTTCTTTTACATTTTTGAATTATAGTTTGTAATTAGGAAAAGAGTATTATAAGTATAGATCTTTTGATAAATAAAAGAATAGTTTGGTGATGGCTTTTGGTTTGCATTGTGCGTGGTGATCAAGGATGAGCAAATAAAACCCCTCGTTCAAGGAGGAAGCAACCGCTAGATGAGTAATTGATTTACTGTCATTTCTACAATTTCTTATTATAATCCTTGGTAGGGGGGTCATTTGGGATAAATTTCAAGAAAATTTTGAAAAGTCTCAAAAAAATTTCGGGGAGTAAAAAATATATTAAATATAAATTATATTTGTCACTATGCCCAAAATGTGGCCTATATTTTAACGATGCTGGATTGAAGGTAGAGTCTACCAAATTTATTGAAAATATATGCAAATTATTATACTCTATGGTGCTAGGTAACATCATATGATACCTTTGATATAATTGTTTATTTCCATTTTCTGAAAAATAAATGGCATACCCATAGTAATATTATCAGAAGATCTAGATATGAGGTACTTTTTTAAACAACTCATATATGAGCCCAACCGGCCTAAGAGCATAAGCCCAAGCCCAGCCCATTTAAATTTCAAGCTTTAAAGTGTTAGCCCAAGCACAGGCCAAGGAGCTTTATTTCAAGCCGAATCCTCCTTAAAGGCTAAAGTTGGTCGATCTAACGGCTGGTCTGGATAGTCAGCCCATATCCAACCTTACCAATGGGAAATCTAATGGTTATCTCAATCCCCAGTGGAAAAGCTTTATTCTACCATGGTTAAATACGTAAGGAGGCCTCATATCCTCTCCACACCCGGTACACTGAAGGATTTTTGTGCTTAAAAAATATAATAATTCACCCACGAGTTGCATCGAAAAGAAAACAATGCAGACTTCAAAAGAGCTTCTTGTACATGTAACAAAGCCGCCCTCATCTAGATTTTGAAAGGGTAATCGAAGCTAGACAGGTGACACTACAGTTCATCATGTGTCATGTATTGCGTAGGATCCCCAGAAATCTCAAAGGTTGCATAAAGCAAAACCATTTGACTGCCTCAAATCACAAGATGATATGTTTATTCGTTGATGCAACTTTGACCAAAACCCATTTTTTATTTTTTAGTTTTTTATACCCTATTAACCCTAAAAAAAATGCAAAACGAAGAGATCGTTCCGTTTCAGGGGGATAAGATCGAAGTTTCTAGCATTGGTGTCTACGGTTAGAGCTGAGCGCATGGTCAAGAACGGGTGTACTGGCTACTTGCCGTTTTTGAAGGACGACAAGGAAGAGAAAAACATCATTTATGAGGTTGAGGTGGTACGAGACTTTGAAGATGTTTTCCTAGAAGAATTGTCAGGATTACCTTCAGAGAGAGAGGTGGAGTTCGCTATCGACTTAGCACCTGGAACGGAGCCTGTTTCTAAAGAACCATACCGAATGGCTCCTACTGAGTTGAAGGAACTGAAAGAACAGTTACAAGAATTATTGGACAAAGGGTTTGTAAGACCTAGTGTGTCTCCTTAAGGAGCACCGGTCTTATTTGTAAAGAAAAAGAATGGGTCAATGAGGCTATGCATTGACTTCCGTCAGTTGAACAAACTCACCATAAAGAATCGGTATCCTTTGCCCCTGATTGATGATTTATTTAACCAGTTGCAAGGAGCGAGATATTTTTCTAAAATTGATCTGAGGTCGGGATACCATTAGCTGAGGGTCAAGGCAAAGGACATCCAGAAGACAACATTTAGAACACGGTATGGGCACTACGAGTTCTTGGTAATGCCATTTGGGTTGACAAATGTCCCGACGTCATTTATGGATCTGATGAATCGGGTGTTTAAACCCCACCTGGACAAGTACGTCGTCGTATTTGTTGATGATATTTTAATATACTCCAAGACGAAGAAGGAGCATGAGGAGCACTTGAGAATCGCACTACAGATGTTGCGGGAGTATCAATTATATGCCAAAATTAGTAAATGCGAATTTTGGTTAGAAAAAGTCAGCTTTTTGGGACACATCGTATCAAAGGATGGTGTCACAGTAGATCTGGCTAAGATCGAGGCTGTGGTGAAATGGGAATAGCCAAAGACGATGACAGATGTACGTAGCTTCCTTGGTCTTGTTGGTTACTACAGACATTTTGTAGAAGGATTCTCAAAAATATCAGGGCCACTTACGAGACTCACTCGAAAGGATGTAAGATTTGAGTGGACTGAAGCATGCGAGAAGAGCGTTCAAGAGCTCAAGAAAAGGCTCACTTCAGCTCCAGTGCTTGCGATTCCTTTAGGTAGTAGAGGGTTCGCAGTGTATAGCAATGCATCACACAATGGTCTAGGCTGTGTACTCAATCAGGACAAAAAGGTTATAGCTTACGAGTCAAGGCAGTTGAAAGATCACGAAAAGAATTACCCGACACATGACCTGGAGTTAGCAGCAGTCATCTTTGTGCTAAAGATTTGGATACACTATTTGTACGGTGAAACTTTTAAGATATTCACCAACCATAAAAGCCTCAAATACCTATTTACTTAGAAGGAATTGAACATGAGGCAGCGCAGATGGATGGAGTTTCTCAGAGATTATGATTGTTCCATACAGTATCACCCTGGTAAGGCTAATGTAGTAGCAGATGCCTTGAGTCGTAAGGGTTCGGCTCAGTTAGTGAGCCTTATTATGGGAATACACTGCTAGAAGCTATTTGAGGACCCAGCCTTATATGATGCAAAGTTTGAAGTTCAAGGTTTAGGGCCTTCTTGGCCAATATCACAGTAAGACCAACTATTTTTGAACGTATTTGCGAGCTACAGATGAGCGATCCAGAATTGGTCAAAATTAGGCAGGGCGTGATTGAGGGCACCAGACCCGATTTCTCGGTTAAGGATGATGATGGATCCTTGCTATTAAGGGGACAACTGTGCATTCCAGTTGATGACGAATTGCGGTGAACTATCCTAAATGAAGCTCATAAATCAGTATATGCTATACACCCTAGTAGCACGAAGATGTATCAAGACTTGAGGAAGAGTTATTGGTGGAGAGGTCTAAAAAAAGGCGTCACTGAATACGTGTCAAGGTGTCTGACGTGCCAACAAGTGAAGATAGATCATAGACACCCTGCTGGATTGTTACAACCTCTGCTAGTGCTTGAGTGGAAGTGGGAGTCAATTTCGATGGACTTCATATTGGGATTATCCCGGACTGCAAGGCGACACAACGCCATTTGGGTAATCGTGGATAGGTTGACTAAGTCAACCCACTTTCTACCATAAAACACCACGTATATGGCTGGAAGGCTAGCAGAATTGTATATGAAAGAGATTACCGACGACATTCCAGTTAAGATAGTGTCAGATCGTGACCCTCTCTACACTTTAAAATTCTGTCAAAAGTTTCAAGAAGGGATGAGTACGTGATTAGAATTCAATTCGACATTCCACCCACAAACCACCGGACAAACCGAATGAGTGAACCAAGTGATAGAAGACATGCTCAGAGCTTGTATGCTTAGTTTTCAAGGATCATGGAATTAACACCTACCCTTAGTTGAATTTGCGTATAATAATAGCTTTCAAGCGAGTATCGGTATGACACCGTACGAAGCACTTTATGGACGGCGATGTTGATCACCGATCAATTGGGAAGAGACCGGCGAAAAATTCATATTAGGTCCAGAGGTACTCGAAGACAATGCCGATATCATTCGTATGATCAGAGATAGAATCAAATCAGCTCAGAGCAGACTAAAGAGTTAAGCCGAGCTGAAGAGGATGAGTGTTGATTTTTGGGTTGGTGATCACGTGTTCGTCAAGGTATCACCCATGAAAGGAGTCGTGAGATTTGGAAGGAGGGGCAAGCTAAGCCCTAGGTATTTTGGACCATTCGAGGTGCTAGGAAGAGTCGACAAGGTTGCCTACCGTATTGGACTACCTCCTCTATTCGATCGTGTGCATAATGTGTTTCACGTGTCTATGCTCCGAAAGTATGTGAGAGATCCTACGCACATCTTGACGGATCAGCAAACCGAGATGTTTGAGGACATGATGGTGATTGAAGAGCCGACGCAAATCCTTGATAGGAAGGAACAAGTCCTGCGCACTAAGTGTATCCCATTAGTGCTCGTCAAGTGGGGACATCATCCTCCCGAAGAGGCGACTTGGGAGTGGGAAGAGGAAGTTAGAGCCCAGTATCCTCAGTTGTTTCAAGAGACCTGAAAGAGAGCCTCATTAGTTTAATGAATTTAAACTCATAGGTGTAAATAATATATGACAAAAATTGTAATAGCTATGTAATTAACACCATTCAGTATTATAGAAAAGATGTTTAGTACAAAATGTGCCAAATGTAGAGTACAGATGCTTCAAAGGGTAATAAATTTCACGATCATTAGGAGTTAACAAGGAGAAAACACAAAATTATGTTAAAAACCGATTGGTCGATTAGGCAATTGACTGGTCGATTTTCACAAACAACACAAAGTTTAGGTTATATAAAAACCGACCGGTCGAAATGAGAAACCGACCGGTCGATTTTTAAAATTCGACTGGTCGATTGTAAATCGACCAGTCGAAATCACGACTCAGGTTTTTAAAGGAAAAATCGACCGGTCGATTTTTGAAATTCGACCAGTCGATTTTGTTCAGACGATTTTAAAGGGGGTTTTTCTCGTTTATTCCAACATTTCATTCGGGGGTTTTTATTTGGGGCTGTACTAGGGTTTGCGTGGAGAAAAAAGGGAGAAGGGTTGGGAGCTCGCTTTCGCTTCGATTCTTCTCCGATTTGGATCCAAATCTGATCAAAAAGGTAAACCCTAGTTCCTTGAACCTTTGATTTTGGATTATTCCTTCTTTTGGATCCCTAGTTACCGTTTTGGGGACAAACCCTAGCTATCTTTGCCTTAAATGCGAGTCTTGCCTTCGGCTCAAGCTTACCGTCCGATGCCCTAACGCTCGACCGCCACCACCCACGACAACACAAATGTCGGCACCACGCCTTCGAATGAGCCTTTACCACCACCGCCGCCACCTTTAAATCAGCCCAATGAGTGGTGGGCAGCCAAGAAAATCGAAGTTGAATACAAAATTGATCCAGCCCTATTTGAGGACGAAAATGTCGGGGAGATACCGTGTGGGCTCGAAACTATCTTGAAAAGGCTGGTTTAATCAATATTTTGGAACCATTACACATCTATTACTATCCGAGGCTCGTACGCCTCTTTTATCAAAATCTTAAACCGACTAGTACAACTTCCGTGATTAGAACCACAATTGATGGACGCGATTATCAATTTACTTGGGATCATGCGTCTAAAGCCCTTCAATGTTATGACGAATATTCGGATGATAACGAACTTTTGCCCCCTTTTGAAACGGACATCCATTATAAGGAGATTTGGAGAAATGACCTAGGGACGACACGAGTCCGGTCATTCTATTCAGAGGGTTGATTTACCTCGTCACTTATGGATATTGGATACCATAATAAAGTGCAACCTCTACCCTATGAGACACAATGCAGAGAGAGTAGAAGAGGTCCAACGGGCATTGTATGCGGCGTTCAAGGGTCGTTGGTTCAACGCACCAAAGATGGTGTTTGAGGGTATGATCTATATACACGACAAGCTGTTGAGGGGTGGAGGCAAAGCAAAGGAATGTCTTCCGTATGTCCGTTGTATATCCTCTATGTTTGAGGAGTACGTGACTGAGGGACCCTATCTGGTCTCTCCTGGTGAACCATAGTGACCGGGTGGAACTGTTTACCTTTAAGGATTGGAACCGAACTAACAACTAATTGAAGGTTCTACCTCCGGCAGGTGAACAAGCACCACCTCCTCCCCCTGAACCTGAGCAAGCACAAGGTGATCAAGTTCCCCCACCCGAGCAACATGTGCCCCTAGTACCCGAGCCTCCAATCCAACAGCAGCCCCCCTATCAGATGCCTCCTCCGCCGCAAACAGACTCCGACGTGTTACGTGATATCCTCGCTCGTATGACGCAAGTAGAAGAGTGCAATAGGCTACTACATCGTCGGATGGATCATCACGAGGGCGCCTTCGCACAATGGATGCAGTATGCATACCCCACGGATTATATGACGCGCCTAACAGACACTCGCGCAGCTGTACCAGACCGATGGTACTACTCTACAGGAGCCTCTACTTCAGGCTGTATTCCTAGAGATGGAGAGGTTGCGGATGCGCGCCTGTGGACGAGGCGGGACCTTCCAGAGTGCCACCGGGGGATGCGAAAGTTTGTGTGAGGGTTGATTTTTATGCACTTTTGATTTTGGTTATACTAGGGCGCATTAATACTTTTTGAAATATGGTTGTCATTAATACAGGTTGGGGTCAAAATGTTAAAACTGTTGTGGCATGGTTGCCACGTTGACAGATTTGTGGTCATTTTGGAACTATCGTGACTTGGTGGTCACTTGGCTTTTGGAGGTGTATGCGAATATATATTTGAATTCTCTTATACAAAGTGTGTGTTGATTGTCGTTCTACATGTGGGAATGTGAATGTGTTTCTTGCAGGTACTTAAACTCCGATTGTTTAACTTCATGAATGAGTGGGTAATATTGTGTATGTGTTGGCCATTGTGAGCTTGACATGATTTTAGTTAAATTAGGCATTGGGTCCTTATTCACGGATTGGAGTCGCTGGTGCCGAGCACTGCCTTTACTATCCCTTCGCGCTTCCAGTGCGCGGAGGGGAGGGGGTTGTCCCTTCCACTAGGATGAGTGGCACCTTAGTCAATTTTCGAGGACGAAAATTCCTAAGGAGGGGAGAATGTAACGTCCCATAAAATCTCGACCTTTGAAACAGTACCTCGGGATGCGTATCGTCAAATCGGAAGCGTATCGTCAGATCGGATGCGTATCGTCAGATCGCGTGCTTGATCGATGAATAGTTGACAGGTTAAGAAGGTTGTGAGTACGTGAAGCTGAGGATGGGTGTAGAACCTAGTGTGTGCTTTATGTAGAACAGGTATCCTAGTATAGGTGTTTGTGCCTTGCACCTGATATGGGACTAATATAAGAGAGGAAACATTAGAGTAAATGTTAATCCTAGGTTGGTAAGCAATTTATGAAGAGAGAGGAGAGAAGTAGAGGAGAGGGAAAATTTATGAGGGTGGTTTGATTATCTGTGCGCGAGGAATTGGAGACGCGCATTCAATTCGGCTTTGGATTTCCGCGAAATTCGGAAATTCTTGCTCACAAGCCCTAGCTTGGAGTGTGAAGCCTTGGATCGACAAATCGATCGATTCGAAGGTACGATCTCGTAGTTTTGTTTTGATAATAAATAGTAGATCATAATTGTGGTTTAATTGAGTATGTAGAAAGGAAACTTAGGAAGAAAATGAAAGAAAAATTAATGGAAATGGATCTGTGAGAAACAGATCATAGCTGTTTAAGATTGGCGAAAATCGACCGGTCGAATCTTGAATCGACCGATCGATTTGGCTATGAGGTGGGAGGTTGAGAACTGCGATTTCGACTACCAAAATTAATTCAACCTTCGACGGTCGATTTAGAAAACCGACCGGTCGATGAAAACCGACCGTCAAATGGAATCGACTAATCGATTTCCACAAACGGAAATATAAATTTTATAGTTTTTGGTCGGACCATTTAATCAAACCGACCGATCGATTTTGAATATCCGATCGATTGATTTTGGAAATCGACTGGTCGGTTTTGGTGCCAAGTAAAGTGTTGGGTTTCGTGAGCAAAACTGGCCGGTCAAAATGGGATTCGACCGGCCGATTCTTGACAGTTAAGCTGAGTTATGTTTTGAGATTCCGGAACATCTAGGATATGAATTATTTCCCTATTTCGCATCAATTTTGACGATCTGATCATAATCGTGTGTGAATTAGGCGTGATTGAACCTGAGGAGAATAACAAGCAAGCTCGAGCTACGTGAGCCTAGGAACCTTGCACGAGGTAAGAATAGCCATGTAATAAGCGTAATTGAATTGATGAACATGTGCGTAGTGATGCATGAGACATGTGATACATGAATGCATTTAGTGTGAAATTTGCTAAGCTTTTTAGACTGCATGTTTTGCTATGCTTATGAACTCATTTAGATAAATCAATTATAATTAAACTCAATTTTGAGAAGCACATTGGTACTTTCAGCAAGTAACTACTACTTGAATATGCGAGCATGACATCTAGCTGATGTGGAAATATGTGTGTGTGTGTGTGAATCCTAAGAGTTTGAAAACTAATATGTTTATGACACTTTCATGGAGAATAACTATAAGTATATTTGTATTTAAGGTTATTTGAATACCCAACCGACGCGGGCGGTATAACCGACATGACGCAGGGATATCCACGACTGACGGCGGGGAGATCCATGACAACTTGTGCTCCGATCCGTGGGATATCCGGTCTTTGGTTTTCATTTGGGAAGACATTTCGTCCGACAAGTCACTCCATTCCCGAGGGCTTGTATTTATGTGAAATATGGTTCAATTAAACGATGATGGTGGGCATTCCATCGAGGCTCGAAGCTATATTGCTCGGGGATTATTTAAGTGAGGGTTTTAAGTGTGTGTGTTAAAAAGAACATGTTTTTGGCTTAAAGGATATGTTAAACTTCTGAATGTGCATCTTCTATAAGTCTTCTATCGCCTTAAAGCGTATGTTTTCTCTTAGTCAAATATGTACTGCACAATGTCATGAAATATATGTTTATGATGAAATACGCATATTAGATCTATTTTCCTTATTGAGCTATGATGTAGCTCACTCTTTTGATTATACGTCACAGGTATAGGAGAAGATTTGGTAGCAGAGGACCAGGATAAGCAAGATTTTGAATACGTGCCTCTCAAGGAGAACGAGCCTCCTCCGGAGGACTACTTCTAGAGGATTTTAGGCATCTTTTAGAGATTATTTTGTTAGGCTCAGTACGTCCAGCCTGCTTAATTTGAAAACAATGTAATATGTATAGAGATTTTATGTTTTGGCAAACCATCGAGGGCGATAAAGGGGTATCATCGATGGTTCGGATCGGTTCTTTGTCCTATGGAATTGGCTTGGGAGTTAGAACCGTCTTTTGGATTTTGAGTTGGCATGATTATGACGGTTGAAGAGATTTATATGATCTCTTTATGTTGTAAATTGTATGCTGCTCTCTGCTATGTGTGTGTTTGTACCACGTGTTCCGCAAGTGTGGTTGGGCACGGTCTGGAAATCGTGCTGACGACTCGGGTTTCGGGGTTCCAAAATTCGGACTATCACAAAGTTTTCTAAGAAAAACATCAAGTGCATGCAAATGTATACCCTCGTCGTCCTTTTTTTTTTTTTTTCTTTTCTTGTTGTTGAATATTGTTCTTTATTAGGGTAAAAGTTTTATATGGTATATTTGATGGTTATCAGTTGCTAGCTCTATTTATAGTTAGAAATTAGATACTTTACTCCAAAAGTAGGCTCTGGTGTCACAACAAATATGTTCCAATTTGGGCTCAGATGATCGATTAAGATTTATTAGATGATGTAAATGTAGTTGGGAATGGTAATCCAAATAGATGGATTAAGGCTGTGGTCTATGATGGTCTCGTGATTAGTGGCTGGATGATGCAATCAAGATCACCGATTAGAATGAAGTGTACCTTCTAGAAGGCTTTGTTGTATATAATTAAGGACGTTTTACCTTCTAGACACTATCACGGTATCACCTATATAGGCACCGGAGTTGCTTGTTCTACAAGTTAGGGTTTCTAGACTTACATATTAGGAGGTAGTATATATGTGTAGGGGCACCCTACTTTAATAACATATTTCGGAAGTGCAAAATTGGCTTTTAGGTATTATTTTCTTTTCTTCTCTTGTTTTTTATTTTTTCTTTTCTTCTTTTTATTCTTTTTTCATACTTTTATATTTTAATATTTTCTGTTATCTTGTTCGCCTTAATTATATTGTTGTAGTCGAAATCAGAAGGAATTTTCATTAACATTAATCACATATTTCGGGAGTGCAAAATTGGCCTTGAGGTATTATTTTATATTCTTCTCTTGTTTTTTATTTTTTATTTTTTTATTTTTTTATATTTTTATATTCTTTGTTACTTTGTATAAAAATATTTTTTTATTCTATTGCTACAGTAGAAATCAGAAGGAATTTCCAATAACTTTTAGCAGCGTCTCCACTTATACAGAAAGATTCTAACTCCTTTTAGGTTTTTACCATTAACAAGTATAAAGTTTGTGGAAAAATAAAATAAGTCTGCTATACGTTGGAGAGTTATACACAATAATTCTGTCCCCAATAAAAACTAATTTAAAACTAAAATAACAAAATCAAAAGAAAAACTTAGAAACAAAGATTATGAGAATGGACTTTTTTTTTTATTAATTCAAAATTGAAATGACCTTTGATCCTTCTTGTTTGATTTGAACTCTGATTTCTTGATCTTTATAGAAGATATAGCGTATGAAGATCATGTATTCACTTGATTGCTTGATTGGTCTGGAGGAGGAAGCTAATATATATTGATTGGACCCCATTTTGAAAAGTGTTTTGAGTTAGGATTTTCTGTTGGTATTTATACAAAAGTTAGTATTAGTTGTTCTATGTGTGCACGAAGGAAGGTTGATGGGTTAATCCTGTTCCTCCCAAAAATTTTCTTTAGGTACCATTATTTACAACCAGAGATTCTTTTGTCGCAATCGGGGTTTACACTGCAAAAGTCATTTTAATTGCTTTGATTTCCAATTTCTTTGGTATAAGTGGCTCAATATCTGCACTAATGATTGAGCTCATTCTACATTCAGTTCTTCCACATAGAGGATCTTGAGGTCCCAGGTGTACTATTAGACCGCCTTATGTTAATTTCACATTGTACACATGTGACCCAAAAATTAGGTTGGATGATACATTCACAAGTACATTCAATTTTTGAGATGTGTGATAGGTTGAATAACATATAGCAGGCCTATCCAAAAAAGTGATCCTAAGATGTAATTTTTGGATCACTTTTTGGGGATGTATGCCACATATAATCGGCATCCATGACCATACGATCCATTATGTGGAGTTTGGGACGAAAAATGATTTCTCTATCATCGGATTCAAAGCAGTCAATAGTGAGATTACCTTCTCAACTAGGGTGAGAATAGAATTTCAGGGGTGAAAATAATGATAACCTTTTAAATAAAAGCAAAGTTCCCTCTTACTATTTTCAAATGAATACCATCATTTACACCCAGTAAAACTATGACCTCACCCCACCTCCTTCATCAGCATTCATTGACTTCTTTTGAGTTCGACGATAGAGATTGTTTATCATCCCAATCTTTCACACAATTGATTTTGCGATCATTGGTGTACAATCAAACAGTCATTTTTTAATTATACGTGGCAGATAGCCCAAAATGTGACTCCAAAATCACACAATCCATATCACATTGAAATGTAGGGTTCCTTTCTCATACCAGTACCATGTGTAATGAAAGACCAACCATTTTAAAAAATAATCTGTATCGTCTGAATCAAAGCAATCATTGCATGCCGATAGGAGGAGATGGGGTGACGTCACTGTTTCACAGGGTGTAAATAATGGAATCTTTTACAAAGGATAGTGTTATATGGCAGGTAGGTTTTGTGCAAACTGCTAATGTGACGCTATAATTAGTCGCAAGTGCAAGGGGCTAAGGAATGCGTGTCGGGGCACCTAAATGCCATTTGCAAAACTGATTTCCTATCGATTCGCTACTGGATTGGGTGCTTGAAATCGAAATCTGGTTCAGTGGGTTTAAAAAACCAACCCAAAACAAGCAAATAAGCCATCCAAGGATTCTTTAGGCTTTCAAATAAACCAACTTATCACATGAACTATTTCATAATCATGTAAATCCCTTTGATTGGTTATCTCGAATGTTTAAATTTTTAGATATTCTACCTCACCTAGGTTTTTAACTAGGATGGTCACATAAACAAAGTCCCTCACCCACTTTCGTACGCCCCCGTCCACTCCTCATTCAACTATCATGGGTTTAGGTAAGTTGCCTAAACCTTGAGAGTATGCTGCCTTTATCCTAAGAGATCGACTCTCGATCAGTCATTTATACACCAAAATGGTGTTTAAATGATCTTACACCATCAATAGTTTAAGATTTGGGTAATTCGAACCATCAAAGTGATAGATCATAGATCGGAATGCAAAAGGCTCAAAGATGATGTTTTAGAGAGATTTAACTCATCCGACTTGTGGACTATAATATCAATCGTTGTTTTTAATTTTAATGGCTGATATTAAAGTTCATCAATAGGATGGGTGACATCCACTTATCGACATTTTTTTATATTAAGTTGAAACATGTTCCAATGATAGATTGCCACTTGGACAATTTAGAATGATCATGGATGTATGGCGCATGACATACTTATCAATCACACTTTAATAGTGAGAGATAAAAAGTGACATCTTAATGGTGCAGTGTAAGATCACTTAAACACCATTTGGTACTTAAATGTCCGATAAAGAGCCTATCCTTTATCCTAATATTATGGAGAGAATGTTGTTGGTTTTATGTGTATAATAGAAGTAAGGTATCGAATGCAAATGATAACAACAAGAGTTAGTTTATAATGAGTGTTCACTCATATGATGGACACAGTCCCCACATATGTGTGTGATGACATGGGAGGACTTGAATGCACGAAAGTCCATGCAGACACCACACAAATGTGTGGACTTCTTTAATGCCCATAATGGATGGACACTCATTGTAGACTAACTCTAGTAATAATGGTGTGGTATTGGTAGAAGTAGTTGTACTTGTAATAATACTATTTTACTATAGTTATTGGTGTTAATGTTGCCACTCATTACAATTACTATTGCTCCTACTACTGGTGCTTTTGATGTTGGTACTATTATAGATATAGCAATTGCAACTACTGCTGCTATTGGTGTTTCTTTTGCTACTACTTCTCTTTCTACGATAGTATTAGTAACAAGAGTAGTTACAAAAGCAACAAAAATAGCAATATTAGTTGCAGTTGTTGTATCAGCAATAGAAACAATAACAATAACAATAGTGATAGGTGCATTAGCAACGTAGAAGGTGCATTAATTATACTAATGAGAGTAGCACTAATAATATATTAGTAGAAGGAAAAAATTGGTAATAATCACATATCATGGTGAGACAATCATAATGTTTTGATTTGCATGAGTTGGATGCTAGAGTGTGAAAATCACAAAGAAGGTCCCTGCTTAGAAAACTCTATCTAATCCGATCTGATGTAAGCCCAACTCGTTTCTGTCCAACCCTATACCCTTCACCTAACTCGATACCCCTCTCCACAGCAAAACCTAGAAAGTAAAATAAACTTAAGGGCTATTGTTGCAACAACGCCGTTGCTTTTGCACTGGTGTCTCTAATATATATATATATATATATATATATATATATATATATATATATATATATATATATATATATATATATATATATATATATATATATATAGGTTATTTATATATTTTTAACATACAAAAGATAGAGTGGACATGTTAGGAAGCACCGGTGCGGGTATGACATACAGGTACGATATGGGTACGGCGATATGGTAATTTTCAAAAAATAGGATACGGGAACAAGGTATATATATATATATATATATATATGATACAACCCCCCTAACCTGATTTTTAAAACGGATTGGGCATATAAGCTTGGCCCAATGGGTTAGGTCGAAATGAAAATGAGAATATGCATTTGATGTTGGAAAAATTATGAAATGTTGATATGAAATAATACAAAAAATCGGTCCGAGGCACGAGAAATATCATTGTCTTTGAACCAATATTTTTCCCCACCACTTCGACAAAGTGATAACACTATAAAAAATAAGTCTATTAGCGGCAGCTAAAACTGCCGCTATTAACAAAAAAACTGCCGCTAATACCCTCATCGGTCGTTGTAAAACTGCCGCCATCGGTGTTGTCATTTGTTTTGTTTTAGCGACGCTTTTATAATGCCGGTGAGGATATTAGCGGCGATTTTACAATCGCCGCCGCTAAGTTGTCAATAATAGTAGCAATTAAAAAACCGCTACCATGTTTATACCGACATTACAAATAGGGCATCACTAGCTAGATTGAAATACCCCTCACAAATGTGGCATCAACCACAACATAAAAATTAGATGATATATTAAAATTAGACAAAAGATATATTAATGATTGAATGATACAATATTGCTGGTTATGTTGGAATCCATTTTTGTATTACTAATATAAATTTTAAACCCAACGTGAGCTGCTGAAGAAAACACAAGCCATTGAAGAACATTTAAAAAAAACTCAACTCATCCTTCTCACTCACCTTCTTCCCCAACTCCCTCCCAATCTTCATAAACTTCTCTTTCGCAGCCTCATATTTGGCTTTCGCTTGTTCCGTCATGCTCTTGCTCGTTGTCTCGTAAGCTTTCTCCATCTTTACTTTTGCCTCCTCATCAGCCTTCTCTTTTTCTCTGGACTCCCAACCCATCTTGGCTCCTAATTCGCTCGCATGCTTCGACACCTTCTCTTTCGCAGCTTCGTATTTAGCCTTAGCTTCTTTTTTCATTGTCTTTCTCGCTATTTCCTTAGCTTTTTCCATCTCTATTTTTGCTTCCTGATAAGCCTTCTCTTTATCTGTCATTAATCCCCTCACCTTCTCTTTCACTACTTCCTTAGTTTCCCTTGCAAAACTCATAGTAACAAGTTAGATATCAGGAATAAGTTGGCAAGGAGAAGACAAACTATAGATAAAAATGCCATGAAAAAATAAAAAAAGTGAATGATACAATATTGTTGGTTCTATCAGCATGTTCTGTTGACAACAAGTTCCCCAACGTGTTGTTAAAGCATATAAGCCCTCCACATCATCAGGTCCATCCTTTGAAAGCTCTCCTGCATCAAACCCTGATACAAATTTTCACATTGTTAAATTATAAGACAAGAAAATTAGCAATAAAAAACATGGATATCAAAACGTGACCATAATCAAAGTTGATAACCAAATGAAATTTTACCATTTCTATGAACTGGATTAGCTATGCCATGTAGCTGGATTAGCTATGCCATCCAGCTGAGATTGTCGTTCGTCCAATATATGCTCTCGAAGGCATATATTTCGTGGGGCATATGAACGAGATCTTATATTCCCCCTTGGAACAAAAGGACATGCTTTTGGTACCTTCATAATGACAAGGCAATTGACTGAGACTTTGAGGTACACAACGACTCGTTTACTTGAACTTGATTCCAATCAATTAAAAAAAATACAATTATACATTATTTGATTTTTCAAAAAGAATTTGAAACACCAATGACCCACTTTTCTTAGGATGACATTTTCTCCGCAACGCTATAATCTTTCTCTGAGATAAGTGCCTAGAAGTCAGAATGGAGGAAATTTTGACAGGAGCGGGCTTGTCAACCTGCTTGCAAATAATGTCAATTTCATGTGAATTAGAAAACATCATTCACTTTTAAATAATCTAAAATGCATTTGAATAATCTATTGAGTCACACAAACAGAATCAATATGGTTAGTCAACACGATTGAATAAGAAACAAAATGTTTTATTACACCAAACACAACTAATAATAATATTTTATTATACTAATTAGTTAATAATGAAAGGTTAATTCTTGAATTTTTCAAAATCCAACGATTTTTGTAACTATGCTCTTAAGCACTTATCGATCTCTCGTGAACCCCTCTTCTCTTAAAACCCCAAACACAACTAATAATAATATTTTATTATACTAATTAGTTAATAACCGAAGGTTAAAATCAGATCCTTACACATATACACCCAGATTTTATATGGGTTAAGATATTGGGTCAAATATTAAACTATATTGGCCCTTGGGTCACATTATGTCATATTGGCTCATTGTTAGTAAGGATAATTGGCAAAATACCAAATTTTAAATACTTTTATATATTTTACTATTTTTAAAATAAAAAAAGTTGCTTAAATATTGGCCGATTTGGCTTATATTGGTAAGTATGGCCTGAGATCTACCTGACATGTCGATATATGTTGAACTTTAAATCCTAGCCCCTTAAAAACAATAAATATTATTACACCATTGATTTGAAATTTTTATCCTACACCATTGAAGTGTGTTTATTATTGTGGCATGTGGCGCACATATGCGATCAATCTCAATTATCCTAGTGCCAATTCATATTTTGAGCATTTTCCATTTGAAATATTATACCTATAAAATGATGAACTCTAATATACCATAGTTCATTAATGGTTGAGAACGAGTGATATTTGTTGAGTTTTGTTATAATTGTGACTTTAGTGCCATTGTAGTCTTGTCTCTCCTCTTATTAGGATATAACTTTTTTCATTCATTGCCAATTGATTTTGGGTTGGATGTCCACAGTTTTCGTGGTATGTCATAGTAGGCTTTTCACTACTCAGTGTCACCAATTAACTTCTCCACATGGTTTGACTTAGTCCGACCTCAACGGGCGGGGATGTGTTAACTTTATTCCCAATATAGCTTTATCCCTCATCTTATAAGATCAAGCGCGACCATTCCATTTATTGCCAATTAGTTTAGAGCTGAAAATTCATATTTGATCACCATATAATTTATCACATTGACAATATGAATTACTTTCATTTTAAACCATTATTATCGGTGTCATATGATTTAAATATCAATTTGATGTTTGAATAACAACATATACATAATTTTCAATATTCGAGTGCATTGAATATTGTGGGCTGCTATGCATACCACCGGTTTCCCGTACACCTAAGAGAAAATAGAGTGGCGTAGATAGCAAAAGTTGGTGTGCACCTAGAAAATATATTTTATTTGACCTAAAACAGTTTGGAAAAGTTTGTGGATCCAAAAACCTCTTTAAACACACTTTCTGATGTTTTGCCTCATTGTTAGTAAGGCCTTGTTTGATAACATGGAAATATAATTTCATGGTAGAAATGAAATTTAGTTTTCAATTGTTGTTGTTTGATAGCTATTTAAGAAGATGAAAATGAAATTAAGTTGCCCTACATGGAAATTGAATTTCCATACACCAAATCATTTTAGGAGAAAATCATTTCAACCATTTAAATGGCTGAAATTGAGTTTCCTACTAACAAAATAATAAGTTTTTGTGATTGCAAATCTAAAGTTACTTGTAAAAAACTTAAAAGCAAAAAAAATATTTTTTATTATTAAAAAGTAACTTCAATTTCTATAATCATCATACCTGCACGATCACTATGACCACCACATTATCTATATCATACTTATTTCAGCTAATATTTGACTTTGGTCAAAGTTTGAATTTTAATCAAACGTTAATTGGATTTATAAGTTATATAAAGTTTTGACTTTTGATCAAACTTTAACTACTGAAACATGATAATAAGTTGTAAGTTAGTAATATATTATCAAATTTTTAGGAGTCAAATGTTGACTTAAGGTCAAACTTAGACTTTTAATTAAAATTTATTTTTTATTAAACTTAAACTCCAATAATTTGATGGCAAAAAAAGGATCGCCATTTTTATGTACAATTTGATACTAGATTTTCAATTGTATTAATCAATAGTTTGACTTTTAGTCAAACTTTGACTTTTACACAAATTTTTTTTGTCAAACTTGAAACCTACTTATAGATAGAGTTTACTACTACATAAATTTATATCGTATCAACACAATTTTTTCTTGATCAAAGTTTGACTTTTGGTCAAAGTTTGATTTTCTATAAAATGTTATAAATTTTTATTAGTGAAATATTATAATTAAAAATATCTATCATTATTTTAATTTATAACTTGAAAATACATTGCCTCATTTTTGTTGGTCAAAGTTTGACTTTTATTCAAATTTTGACTTTAGTCAAAAGTTGAGAAGTGTATCTTGACAGTAGATAGTAATTATTACTGTTGTTATTTATATTTTGTAATGTAAATTTTAATCAGTCAAAGTTTGATATTTGGTCAAACTTTGACTTTTAACACAATTTAATTTTTTTGAACTTCTGTTTCCCCAATGAGATTATTATTTTTTTAATTTATTACTGTTTAGTATATTACTAAATTTTATTTTACTTTTTTTTATATTTGGTCAAAGTTTGACTTTTTAAAAAGTTGATATTTAGTCAAAGTTTTTACTAGTGTAACCTAGCGCTGGATACAAATACTGTTATGTTAATTTGTAGGTTGGCGGTAGATTATCAAATTTTTTATTGATCAAAGTTTAAAAAATTAGTCAAAGTTTGACTTTTTTAAAAATTAAATTTTCTTTCAAGTTTAAAATTTTAATTTTGTTTCAATGTATAATACATACTAGTGTTTACTATAAAACTTTGTATTTTAGTCTTAAAATTTTTTATTAATCGAAGTTTTACGTTTGGTCAAAGTTTGACTTTTATTAAAAGTGGATGTTTGATCAAATTTTGACTAGTGTAATCTAACGATATATATGAATATTGTTATATTAATTTACAGTTGGACTTTTATAACTTATTGGTACATTGCAAAATTTTCTCTTGGTCAAACTTTGACTTTTATAAAAATTTAATTTTATTTCAACGTATAAACTTACATTAGATACTAGGCATGGATCAAAATTTCGTCCGATACCGATACGCATCGGACATGAATGATACGGTACATTCAATGTACTGTATCGTTCATTCCCATATATTATATCTTATACATTGAATGTATCGCTCGATTATCATCATCGATACGTATCGGTTTTGAGCTCGGATGATATGTATCGGGAAACCAAAATTTTGATCCATGATATTAGCATTTATAATTTTGTTATTTACCTTTACATATTTTTTTTATCAAAATTTAAAGTTTGGTCAAAGTTTGATTTTTTATTTAAGTTTGACTTTTCAAACTTTGACATATATAACTTAGTAATAAATAGTGATTACAATGATATTAATTTATAATGTAATAGAATATCATTAAAAAATTATTGGTTAATATTTGACTTTAATTATGATTTTATTAATAAATGAGCAAAACTTAAAAATTCATTTTCAAAGATACTAATCAAACAAGAGAAATGAATTTCCAATTATATTTATTTCTCAAACACACTAATAAAACAGTGAAAAATCAATTTCTAGAGGAAATCATTTTCTAAGAAATCAACTAAGAAATTGATTTCATTTCCTCTTTGACATACCGCAACGCCTCATGCATCGCTAGCCCACCTTGGCTATGTCGCGTCCGTGTCGCGATCGTGGCGCTCCGCGTCGTACCCTTATGCGACCGTGTCGCGTCCTCGCAGCGCGACCACGTCGCAAGGCCAACATGGCCCCATGTCGCGTGCCCTCCTGGCACCACATGTCGTGCCATACGCACCGTGCCGCAAGCTTGAGTATTGGCCCCGTCACAGGTCGGTCATCACAACAATTGCCTTACCAACTGATGAGTAGTGAAATATGATGATATTTCACCCCTAAATACCTATATTTAGCCGTCCGATGAAGGCTATCTGATGAGATTTGCTAGATTTGAAGTGTTTCAGGTAAATACAGTCCAAGTTTCTAAAACAGCCCAAGAATCCCGAAAATAATGTCAAAACACTGCTATTTTGGGTCATTGAGAACTTAGTGCGACTTGCAGCTCAATTTGGACCTTCAAGACGTCAGATTCAGGAAATTGCTAAAACATAAAAGTTGTAGAGCTCGTCGTCAGCTTTCCAACGCTTCAAGAATCACCTCAATCCGAGTTCGGTACAGAAAATTATGAGCAAAATACCGAGGCAGTATCTGATGCAAAGCTAGGCGGGAATTCACGAAAATTACTCTTAGATGTCAATCGAGAGAGGTATTAGGGTTAGGCTATTATAAAAAGGGAAGCCACGAGTTTCTTAGGGGGATTATTATTTTTTGCAATTAGAATATTATTCATTCTTTCTTTTTAGTTTTAGGGCTCTTCACTTTGGGGAATATTTTCTTCATCTTTTCAAGTCTTCTCTCCTTCTTAGGGTTTATTCAGGTAGATTGTACAGGATTTGCATTATTTTTTCTCGAGAAATTCATAGATTGTATTTAGGAAAAACAATTGCAAATATCTTTTGGAAGAAATAAAAGAGGAATGACTTTGAAAGAAAAGGAGATCAAAAGATGAGGCTAAATCGAGATCGGGAAGATCACGATCCCAGAGATAAGTACCCATGTTTATGATTAATACATGATCTATTATTGTTATCATGGAATCGTTTTGCTCAAAGTTTGTGTGATTGAAAATATTTTGAATGCTTTGTTATGACCGTTGATTGCGCGTATCAATCGTAGATCCTAGATCAGACCTGCGGTGATCTAGTAGAAGCGATTATGTCGATTGTCGTGATCTAAATATCATGAGATACGCTATGCTTTTACATGACTCATACCGCAATGTTAAATTTGAGTCATTGTTTTAGATAGTATCTGGGATTGATGATCATATTTTATTTCAAGTCATTTTTCTAGATGAATGATGGTGTGAATGATGATTTAATGAACCTGTGGGTTTTAATGATAGAAAAGGGGTACGAATCTGGGGTAGCATATTCCTTGATCTCATTTAAATATTGTTGAGATTTATCGGTAATTAATTGTTTAGATTAATTTATTTTTTACGCATTTAGGAAAAGTGCGTTAAGTTTTTGGTAAAATTGAATCTGCCCTTTGGTACTTCCTTAGGGATGTTTTTAAAATCTCTAAAAGAATTAATTAAAAATTCACGTTTCCCTGTGGGTTCGACACCCCTGTTCTTGCCATACTGCAATAGATCTTGTGCACTTGCAAGGGTTACATTCTAAATCGATTCTTGAAATCGGTGAAATTTTGATTAATTCGGATAGGGATTTTTCTGTTTTGAGTGTTTAAAAAAAAAAAAAAAAAAAAAATAATAATAATAATTATTAAAATTTATTTCCCTTATTTTTCTCTCTTTGATAAGATTTTGTGGAGTCTTTTTAGGAAGTTTAGATTTTTAGGATACCTTCCTTAGGAAATTTAGGAAGTAGAGATTTTTAGGACTTCTTATTTTAGATTTGGTAGGACTCTTTTTCCTTATTTTCCTCTTTTAGATATTTTTAGGATTTTCTAAATTTAGTCATTAACTTTTGTGGGACTTTTGTTTTAGGATTTTTAGGAATCTTTCATTCTTCTCCTTATTTTTCTCTTTTAGGAAAGATTTTATAGGATTTTCAATTTTAATTTTTAATTTTCGAATTTAATAAAAAAAAAAACAAAAAAGAATTAAAAAAAAAAAAAAAAATTTACAAATTTAATTCGCATTTAAAAAAAAAAAAAAAAAAAAAAAAAACTAGAAAATTTTTTTAATTTAAATCCGAATTTTAATTTTAATTTGAATTTAAAAAAAAAAAAAAAAAAATTTTTAATTTAAATTGAATTTTAATTTTAATTTGAATTTAAAAAAAAAAAAAAAAAATTTAATTAATTAATTAATTAATTTAAATTTTAATTTTAATTTTAATTTGAATAAAAAATTAATTTAAATTTGAATTTTAATTAAAAAAAAAAAAAAAAAAAAGAAGAAATCTTTCCCACGATATTGGCTAATGCTTTATCATCTTTGTTTAAATCGTTTGAAGTAATTTTGTGGGTTTGTTGTGGATTCTTCAACTCGTTTGTGAGTGTTGGTGTATGAGCTTTACTCGTTCTCATCACCCACATCTCGCTACCGCTTAATCTTGAGATCGAAAGAGCTTGTAGAGAGAATCAAGAGTCAGGAGGAATCAATATCAACAAATGAGACCATATGGCACCAAAGGCAAGAGAGATGAGAATAACAACAATGGGAATGTCAATAATGGAAATAATAGGAACAATAATTTTGATGAGGGCCCTAGAACATCGGAGTATTATAACGATCCCGGTTTTACGAGGATCGGGAATGTATTATGCATGCTCCCATTCCAGTGGAACCACTATGAATTCAAATCAAGAATGATTCAAATGCTACCAATTTTCCATGGGTTAGCAAATGAAAATCCGTGACGCTCACTTAAATGAATTCACTGGGTATGCAAAATGTTCAGAGTCCACAATGTCACCGATGAGATAGCGAAGTCTGACTCTTTCCGTTTCTCTTTAAGAGATAAGGCAAAAACATGGTTCTATTCCTTAGAACCACAATCTATTCGAGTTTACGCATCGCCGCCTTAAAAAATATTTTCCCATGACTAAGGCCATTGAATTGCGTCGAAGATCCATTTCTTTTCCCAACAACCTCTGAAACATTCCATGAATGTTGGGAACGCTTTTAAGGAATTGATCAAGTTGCCCAAATCATCAAGTTCCAAGGTGGCAACAAGTCCAAAGTTTTACAATGGATCGATTCTCAAGAGAGACGCATGGTTGATGCATCTTGTGGTGGATCTTGTGCCACGAAAGAAGTCGACGAATTGTGGGCATTGTTTGAAAAGTTATATCAAACTTGATACAAAGTGAGACCGGGGCGAACCAACTTGAACTGGCACCTAAATCATGTGTTGACAAAAGGCGGATTATACGATGTCAACAATAATGCCTCGAGATCTCTCAACAAAGTTTGACATGTCATTCCAAACAGATGAACATGTTGTTAGTCGCTACCAAGCAAGCTAAAGCTCTCACACCCCACAAGGTGTTCAATTTGTGACCACCAGTCATATGGCTAATGAGTGCCCTACTACCTTGTCATTCTTCCCTGATGAACCTAATCCTCAAGAGCAGGTAAATGTGACTCAATCTTATCAGCGGCAGGGTAGGAACATGGACTCCAAAACCCACAATCCGGGATGGGAAAATCACCCCCACTTAGGGTGGGGTGAATCGAACAAACCGCTGTAAACCAAAGAACATAGAGCCAACACAATGGGTGGACAACAACCTTTTCAACCAAATTTTCAACAATGTAATTTCCGAGAATTCTAATTTCCAACAGAATTCCAATTTCAAATGAATCGTTCAGATTATCATCCAAATTCTGACTACCGAAAAAATCAGAATTTCAATCAGAATCTTAATCAATCTCATGCCAGTACTTCGAAAGATTCTGATCTGGAAGAAAAGCTTATGCGAAGCATGCAATCTTTTCAGCAGATGATAATGGACCAAGTCAGTCAATTGGCCAATCAACTGAGTCAGCGAGAGGAAGGTAGGCTCTACCAACCCATCAATAATCCTCGAGGCCAAGCACCATCTGAAGCAGGACCATCGAATAGTCAACAGTTGAAAGCTGTTACGGTGCTGAGAAGTGGACGAGAGGTTCATAATCAAGTGGAAATGCCTGTAGAAGCTGATGAAGAAAGAGAAGCAGTAGAGGAAAAAGAATCAGAGAAAAGAAAGGAGAAAGGAAAAGGAAAAGGAAAAGAGAAAGGAAAAGGAAAAGAGAAAGAAAGAGACAAAGAGATAGATAAAGTGCAAGAGCAAGGAAGAGAGAAAGGAAAAGAAAAGTATTAGAGGAAGAGTTTCTTCAACCGTCCAACAAGGACGTGAAAAGAATCGAAAATGGAATCACCTTATGTCCCAAAGGCACCATTCCTCAATGCCTAACTCCTCCATCTAGAATGGGAAAGGGAACAAAATGGAAGAAATTTTGAAACATTCAAGCAAGTAAAGATAAATCTTCCATTACTTGAAACAATCAAACAAGTTCTGAGTACGCCAAGTTTTTCAAAGATTTGTGCACTGGAAGAGAAAGGCACGTACTCACGCTTTCAAAGAAAGTGTTCTAACAAATCAAGTCGATTCGATATTACGATTGGAAACCCCACGTAAACCGAAAGACCGAGTCCCAACTGTTCCATGTGTCATTGGTGGGCAACCAATTGGAAAGGCGTTATTGGATTTGGGAGCAAGTGTTAATCTGATCCCATACTCAATGTACGAGAAACTCGGATTGGGTGAATTGAAACCCACGACGGTCACACTCCAACCGCGATAGATCGTAAAGAAGACCGAGGTGTTATCGAGGATGTTTTGGTTGAATAGACAAGTTTGTCTTTCCAAAGGACTTCGTTGTCTTAGACATGGAACCACCAAAATCAATCAACCAAGTCCCAATTAGTCTTGGACGCCCGTTTCTCGCCACTGCCAACGCTTGCATTAATTGTCGCACGGGAGTCATGGACGTTTCTTTTGGAAACATGAAAGTCAGGCTTAACATATTCCATGCGATGAACCATTTCCCTAATGAGGATGAGGTCGAATGTTTTTACATCGATCAGATGGACGAAGTGGTGGATGAAGCATTACCATCAATGCTCACCAAAGAGGAATTTGAAACTGTTTTGTTAGCCATCTATGAGGACAAAGGGCTTGAAAGGAAGCAGTCAGAAGAGAAAAAGTCAAATTCATCATGTCAAGATGATAACTTATGTGAAGTTGTGACTAAGGTAGAACCACTACCTCATCGAGGTAAAGGATGTCGACTCCATCAATTGAGCGTACCACCACCTGTGGAATTGAAACAATTGCCTGAGTCCCTCAAATATGCTTTTCTGGGACCTCGAGAAACACTTCCAGTGATAATTTCATCCACATTATCGGAAGAACAAGAGAATGATTTGTTGAAGGTGCTGAAAGAGCACAAGGAGGCCATCGGATGGACCTTAGCTGATCTCAAGGGGATTGACCCATCAGTATGTATGCATAAAATACATCTGGAGGATGAGAGTAAACCATCGAGGGAACCACAGGCGACTTAATCCGAACATGCAAGAAGTCGTTTTAAAGGAAATCATTAAACTCCTCGTCGGGAATCATCTATCCGATCTCTGATAGTGAATGGGTTAGTCCAGTACAAATCGTTCCGAAAAAGTCTGGAATTACAGTGAAAGAAACTACGGAGGGAGAATTGGTGCCCACTCGTGAAACTACTGGATGGCGTGTGTGCATTGATTATCGAAAATTGAACACTACCGTAAAAGATCATTTTCCTTCCGCTCATTGATCAAATTCTTGAGAAGTTAATGGGCAAGAGTTTTATTGCTTTCTTGATGGTTATTCGGGATACAATCGTGCTTTTCCTCGGTGATCAAGAGAAGACAACATTCACGTGTCCATATGGTACGCTTTGCATATCGAAGGATGCCATTCGGCTTATGTAATGCTCCGCCACGTTTCAACGATGTATGTTGGCCATATTCTGGACATGATCGACAAATTCATCAAGTCTTCATGGACGACTTCGGTTTTTGGAAAACATTTAATTCTTGTTTGAATCATCTTTCAGGTGTGTTGCAACGTTGTGTAGATTCCAAACTTGTTCTCACCGGGAAAAGAGCCATTTTATGGTTCAACAAGGAATTGTGTTGGGGCATATTGTTTCAACGAAAGGAATTGAAGTTGATAAGCGAAGGTCGACTTAATTGCAAATTTACCACCACCTAAAAGTGTTCGACAAATTCGAACATTTTTGGGGCATGCTGGATTTTATAGAAGATTCATTAAGGATTTTAGCAAGGTGGCTAAACCATTGTGCACTTTGCTTGGCAAAGATGTTCCTTTTGATTTTGATGAGGATTGCATAAAGGCATTCCTAAAATTGCGTGAACTCTTATCAAATGCACCAATAATCCAACCACCGGATTATTCTTTACCATTCGAACTCATGTGTGATGCATCGATTATGCGATCGAGTGTCTTAGGGCAAAGGGTGAATAAATTACCTCACGTAATTTATTATGCTAGCAAGACATTAATTGATGCTAATCAATTACACCACCACCGAGAAGGAATTATTAGTGGTGTATGCTCGGACAAATTCCGCTCCTATTTGCTTGATCGAAAATAGTGGTCTTTTTCGGACCACTCGCTTTGAAATATCTTTTAGCAAAGAAGGATGCGAAACCAAGGTCGATCCGCTGGATCCCGCTTCTCGAATTCAACTTTGAGATTAAAGATAAAAAGGGGTTGAGAACGTTGTATCATCTGCCAGAATTTCACTCAAGAATCATCTATACCGAGACCATCCGTGACACATTTCGGATGAACATTTGATGGCAATTGATGTAGTTTGGTGCAAAAGTTCCGTGGTTTGCTAACATCGTGAATTATCCGTCATCGGCGAATTCCCACCGAGTGGGGTAAGAATGATAAGAATCTCTTTTCTCCCAAATAAAATACTATTTCGGATGAACCATATTTGTTTAAATTCGCTCGGATCGGATCATTAGGAGATGCGTGCGGAAGACGGCAGCAACTAAGCGTCCTAAATTTTTGCCATCTGTGGAGGCCATTTCGAGGACGAAGACCGCACGAGAAAATCCTTCAAAGCGGATTCTCATCGGCCCTCAATCTTCGTTACCGCTCAATCATCGCAAGGAATGCCAACGGTGTCACCAGCGTGGCAATATTTCACGACGAAGTATGATGCCTTAATCCAATTCTGCTTGTTGAAATTTTCCCTGTTTGGGGGTTTGACTTTATGGGTCCTTTTCCACCATCCTTTGGGTATCCATATATTCCGTGGTCATGACTATGTCTCCAAATGGATTGAAGCTGTGGCTACCCGATCAAATGATCACAAGGCTGTGGTCAAATTTCTGCGAGAACATGTGTTTAAGCGATTCGGGAGCCCAAGGGCAATCGTCGGTGATGGCGGTTCGCATTTTGCAATAGCCATTTGCCACTTTAATGAAGAAGTCGACGTCACTCACAAAGTCGCTCACTGCATTACCATCCATGAGACTAGTGGTCAGGTGGAAGTGTCTAACCGGGAAATCAAGCGAATTCTAGAAAAGACGGTACGACCGGATAGAAGAGATTGGTCAAACCGGCTATCTGATGCTTTGTGGGCCTATCGTACTGCATTCAAGACACCGATCGGAATGTCTCCCTTCAGAATTGTCTACTGGAAGGCATGTCATCTTCCTGTCGAATTGGAGCATAAGGCATTCGGGCGATCAAACGATTTAATTTCGATATGCAAGCGCGAGGTCGAATCGAAGGTTACATTGAGTGAATTAGAAGAGTTACGCTACGATGCGTATGAAAATTCAAAGATGTACAAGGAAAGGTACAAAAGTTGCACGATCAATTAATTTCTAAGGAGTTTCATGTTGGCCAAAAGTTTGGTTATTCAATTCGACTTAAGCTTCATCCTGGAAATTGAAATCTAGATGGAAGGCCCGCTTGGGTTGTTTCCATTAGTGAGCACGCAATTGAAATTCAAAGCCTTGGGACAATCGAGTTTTCAAAGTGAATGGGCAAAGACTCAAACCTGTTTGAGCCGATGACCCGATTTAAGATTGAGGCAATGCACCTTAGTGATCCAGATTCTTGATCAATGAAGAGGTCGACACTTAAACTCGCCGCTTCTGAGGCAACCCGGTGTGTTTTATTTAGGAGTTGGACATGTGTTTAGTTTAGGATTTAGGATTTAGGTTTTCTCTTTCGTATGTTTAGTTCTAGAATATTAGTTTTAGTTTAGTTTAGGTTATTTTAATTTCCAAATTAGTGTAGCCACATTACCTTCAATCTATTTTTGGTCATGTTCTAATTTGATGCCCATATTCTCTGCACCTGATCTTTGTGTTGAGGTACTTTTCAACAGGTTTGGGGGTGCCTACTTATTTCAAACAATGAGGACATTGTCATTTTTAGGTTTGGGGGTATGTATGATTATCTATCTTTCATCACTTATTTTTGATTTTCTTTGAAAAAAAAAAAAAAAAAAAAAAAAATTTTTGGAACCAACATACATGATTTACTTTGCAATAGTTTTCAAACTTTAGTTGATGCATGTGAATTTAATTTTGAGAATATTGATGTCATATTTTGAATACTTGTATCTAGGATGATGAAGCTTAATGTGATAATTTGTGGATGACTCTGAAATTCATGCTTAGAATTTTTGCACTTATACCAAGCTAAGACTTAGAAATCGATGAACTATTTTGAACGTTGAATCTTAGGTTCTTAGTGGAGACTAAACCCAGTAAGCTTTAGAGCTAATTTCCCGTCATTGATGAGTGAATATATAAACTCGGAGTTTTCTTTGAATACGAATTATTTTGCATAATCTCATACATTTTATTTTGGCTTGTGACTTTGCATGATATCAAATTCATATTATTGTGTTAGAACGTACTGTATATCTACTCAAGACAAATAGGCAAGGTTACCATCTTTTAAGGAAATGATTGAAGGCCATCTTTGGCTCGTTTGTGCTTAAAATGCCCCACCTCATATAAATTTATCCTTCTAGTACCCCTTTGAGCCTATAGAAAAATTTACCCTTATACATTCTTTGATAAGCCACGTTAACTTTAACCCTTCACAATTTAAAATTTAGCTTTACCCTTCTTATTTCAGAAATTAGGAGCGAGGGATGAAAATGACGAAAAAGAGAGTAAGTGGAGAGATAATGAGTTATGGTGATTACTGAGAGGGTATGGCAAAAATAAAAAGAAAAAAAGGAGAGAGAAAAAAAAAAAAAAAAAAAGGAATGAAAAATGAGGTGCTTCAAGAAAAGGAAATTCAAAAGAGAAGAAAGAATGAGAAAAGAAAAATATTGAAAAGAAAAAAAAATGGTGAGAAATTAGAAAAAAAAGAAAAAGAAAAGAAGAGAAATAAAAAAATAAAAAATAAAAAATCAGAAGTTAGTTCATTTTCCAATTTCTCAGAAATTTTGAATCACAATTCCCTTTCTTTCTTACCCTTACCTGAGCCCCATTACAACCCTACAAAAGACCTTCATGATCCGATCTTGCATTGGTAACTGTCTTGTGGAGAGTCAATATATAATACTTATGACACTTGATATGGCATGCTTAGGATATACAAGTATCCGTTTTATGAGATTTATTTTGTTCATTGATTGCATCGTGTTTCATTTATCATGTGAGACCTTTTATTTGCTTTGTATTGATCTCTCACATGTAATGCGAAAACTTACCAATCATCGGAGTGATTTTATTTTGAGAGTATACCTAAAGTGAGGATTGAGTCAAGACAACAGATCCAGATGATTTCCGTTTGGACTAGTTAGATGGATGAATCTTGGTTTTGGTATGCACACACTACACGCTTTAAGCATGGATGGATGAGTTATCTAACGATTTGGAGCATTAGACTAATTTGAATGGATATTGGTATGATTAGTGTAACATTGTTATTTAAAATTGAGAATTTGCATGTTGAATTGATTATTGATTTTGAGCTTTGAAGTTAAATATATGTTATAAAATCAGATTTTGAAAACTCAATTTTACCGATGGTTTGAAATTTTGGAAGTTTGTGGGTAACTTCACCGCAAACCCTCAGAGACACAACTCCTCCACTAGGGATCACCTAGGGGTTTAAAGGCTTGCACATGCTAAGTGCAATCGTGTTCCCTAAAAGTGGCATTTAAATTTTAGGATGTTAGTTTGATTTGCTTTATATTTCTATCATTCTCTTGCTCGAGGACTAGCAAAGTGTAGGTTTGGGGTGTGATGAGTAGTGAAATATGATGATATTTCACCCTAAATACCTATATTTAGCCGTCCGATGAAGGCTATCTGATGAGATTTGCTAGATTTGAAGTGTTTGTAAATACCAAGTTTCTAAAACAGCCCAAGAATCCCGAAAATAATGTCAAAACACTGCTATTTTGGGTCATTGAGAACTTAGTGCGCCTTGCAGCTCAATTTGGACCTTCAAGACGTCAGATTCAGGAAATTGCTAAAACATAAAAGTTGTAGAGCTCGTCGTCAGCTTTCCAACGCTTCAACAATCACCTCAATCCGAGTTCGGTACAGAAAATTATGAGCAAAATACCGAGGCGATGTCGATGCAAAGCTAGGGCGGGAATTCACGAAAATTACTCTTAGATGTCAATCGAGAGGTATTAGGGTTAGGCTATTATAAAAGGGAAGCCACGAGTTTCTTGGGGATTATTATTTTTGCAATTAGAATATTATTCATTCTTTCTTTTTAGTTTTTAGGGCTCTTCACTTTGGGGAATATTTTCTTCATCTTTTCAAGTCTTCTTCTCCTTCTTCAGGGTTTATTCAGTAGATTGTACTAGGATTTGCATTATTTTTCTCGAGAAATTCATAGATTGTATTTAGGAAAACAATTGCAAATATCTTTTGGAAGAAATAAAGAGGAATGACTTTGAAAGAAAAGGAGATCAAACAAAGATGAGCTAAATCAAGAGATCGGGAAGATGCGATCCCAGATAAGTACCAATGTTTATGATTAATACCGCATCTATTATTGTTATCATGGAATCGTTTTGCTCAAAGTTTGTGTGATTGAAAATATTTTGAATGTGATTAACGGTCAGAATCGCTAGATCTGACTGCGGTGATCTAGGTCAGAGAAGCGATTAAATGATTGTCGGATCTAAATATCATGATACGCTTATGCTTTTACATGACTCATACCGCAATGTTAGTCGCATTGTTTTTAGATAGGGTATGCCGGATTGATGATCATATTTTATTTCAAGTCATTTTTCTAGATGAATGATGGTGTGAATGATGATTTAATGAAACTGTGGGTTTTAATGATAGAAAAGGGGTACGAATCTGGGGTAGCATATTCCTTGATCTCATTTTAATATTGTTCGTAGATTTATCAGTAATTAATTGTTTAGATTAATTTATTTTTCTGCATTTAGGAAAAGTGCGTTAAGTTTTTGGTAAAATTGAATCTGCCCTTTGGTACTTCCTTAGGGATGTTTTTAAAATCTCTAAAAGAATTAATTAAAAATTCACGTTTCCCTGTGGGTTCGACACCCCTGTTCTTGCCATACTGCAATAGATCTTGTGCACTTGCAAGGGTTACATTCTAAATCGATCACCAACCACAAACCGCAAGTCGCAATAGAACATGTCACTATTTGATGCAGGGCTGTAGGGTCAGGTCGGGTCAAAATTTTGGCTGCACCATTAAAAAAACTTGACCCAGTGGTGCACTTGATTGGATCCGATTTGGCCTGAAAATTCACTTGAGCCGACCTGACCGGACCTACTACCAATCCAAAACCTTGATTAGACCTCATAAAAAACCCAATTTTTTCACGTTTTACATATAAATATCAGTTTAGGTTGGGTCAACCCAACTCGACTTGATCTGTTGTTTGACCCGACCGAAAGGTCAAGTACGATGCCATGCGTCTGACGTGACTGGAGTTTATGTATCACATTAGGTGAACTATTAGATTGGGTCGGGTATAGGGTACCCGACTCATTGAACCCTATTATAAAGTTACCCGACTCATTGAACCCTCTATATATATATATAGGGTAAATACGTATTACCAAAAGAAAAAGAAAAAGAAAGAAGAAGAAGCAAACCAAAAGGAAAAACCGGAAGAAGAAAGAAAGTGCCGTCCAGCCAGGTAAGTCTTTTACCAGTTCTTCTTCTTTCCTTTTATCTCTTCTTCTTCTCTATGGGTTTTAAACCCTATAAAAAATTTGGGAACAGGGCTTCAAAATCTCGCCCGAAATCCTGAAATTATTAGCCGATAATTTGATTATTCATAATATCGGCGAATAATTTGAAATTATAGGCCGATAATTTTAAGATTCGGCCGATAATTTTTCATTTGGGGGAGGGGATTCGGCCGATAATATTGATTTTGATAATCAAATTTTCTTTATTAAAAAACTCTCTTCTCCTTCTGTTTTTTTTGAAAATATTTCACGCATGCCAAGAAGCAATAGCAATTTTTTTAGGTATAGCAAGTTCATTGTCGTTAATGCCTCTGTTATTATATTACAACAAAGAGGTACCTTATATATAACTTATCATATATCTCCTTTATTTTTGTTGCCTTCTCTATTTCTTTCTTGAAAGGTAATTCTATCTTTGTGTTCGATCAAATTTTGATGTTTCTATAGCTATGATTGTGAGGTTAATTAATGATCTTTATTCTTGTAGTTACTCATCTCGAAGGAGAAGGAGCGGCAACTTCGCTGCAGCTTTGGGGGCAGATTTGTACAGCTGCGGACGACAGGGGAGATCTGCTATATCGGTGGGAAAAGTCAACTGATTTCCTTCGATCGGAAGGCTAATTTCAGTTGCTTTTCACTGACGATGGCCGATGTCTCTAATTCGGCCGATGCTATCGATGTAAAGTATCTGCTATCGGACGAGAAGTTCGATTGTTGTCTGGTGACAATCGATTCTGACGCCGACCTCAAAAATATGATGGAGGCGGTCGATAGCAGAGAACTCATTCAAATATATGTGGAACCATCTAGGTACCGGATTATACTACCCTCTCTTTTCTTATATATAAACACTTGTAAAATAAATGTATCCTCAATATCTGTAAATTCGATTGTAGATTACTTTATTTCTCTTAATTATTATATTTTCAAAATGTATACTCAGTATCTCTAAATTCGATTGTAGATTACTTTATTTCTCTTAATTATTATATTTTCAATGGTATGTAATCGTTTCATTTTTAATAATAAGGGTAGGGACAAGGTAACAAACTTGGTATCGGTATCAGGTATCGGTGGTCCGTGGAGGACCGATAAGTATTGGCACTCAAAAGAAAATTAAAAAAAAATTGCATTGAACTGATAAGTATCGGCGGATAGGGCCCGTATCAGCCAATACCAATACCGAGTTGAAGGACCAATGCGTATTGATTTACCAAAAAACCGATATGTATCAGTATGGGCCGATTTTTTATACCTTGGCTGAGTCCCTCATTTGTCAAAAGTTACCATATAATTAGACGAGAACCAATATTGTGCTTAATTAGATCTTTACATAATATATCTCAGTCTTCTACGAAGACAGATTTTAAAAAAATCCGCGACTGCTTGGAATCAGACATTTGAAATCGTTTCTCATCTCACTTTTCTACACAATAGATCTTGAGACATCATCACAGATGGCCCTTTTTTTTATTCTTAGTGACTTAGATCCACAAAATGTGGCCATAAAATCACACGTCACACTCAAGTGTTGTGATTTTGGGTCCTTTTGTTGGAGTTAGTGTCATGTGGAATAGATTATGGACGGTCTGATATTAAGAGCATCAACTCAAGATCTGGTGTGGGGAAGATTTAGGGTGAAAAGAAGTTTCAATCATCCGATTCCAAGTAATCAACGGATTTGAGTGGATTTTGGACGTAGACACTTTTAGTAATTAAACCTCGTAGAGTAGAAGGAGGTACCTAAATAACAGCCTTCTTTTTAACCACATGTTGGACAACTGAATCTCTAAAGCCCCTGTGTTTCCCAATTCTTCATAGGTTAAAAAGAAACCTAATTATTCTATAAGAGGAGCAACAATTATTTTTATCTTATTCATCTCACCTCCTAAGTTTGAAGAAGGATGATAGATTATTTTTTAAACATTTTTTTCTGTGTTTTTTCAGTAGTAAATTGCATGTATCAACAGTATCCATTTTCGTAAATAATTTTTGTTATTGTTGTCAAGCTCTTATTGGCTCCCATTTAAGATACAAGGATTTTTTTCTCAAGCGACAAATGTCATAATTTTATGTCATTGTAGGAAGTTCTAAGAGACAATAGCAAACTTGTAAGAATAACTTGATAATTTTTAAATTTTTAGGGTTTCGAGGGTATAAGTAATTAGGGTTCCTAATGTAAAGTTAGTTGGTCATTTAATTAGTTAATAGTAAGTTTTTGTTTCACGAACTTTTGGTAGAGTTTTTGTTTCAAAGAAGCATTAATCCAATTGGTACACTCACTCCAATGTGAGGGAGTAGGTTGTGGGTTTGATTCTCGTTCTCCACGTTGTTTCTCACCCTTATCTTTACAAAGTGTGGGTTGAATTCTCCTAATTAACTCTTATCACTATAATTGGTGTTCCCTCACGCAGTCACACTTATAAAAACAACAAAAATTAGTTGGATTAATACTATTGCGAAAGGAAAGATATGGATATATATATATAGGAATCCATTTAATATTATACAGCTAGGTTGCACTAGTAGTATGCACGTGTGGACAGAGAAATTTCGTGAAGGATATTTTAATTGGGATTTTTGTAAGATGCCTCACATAAGTTTGGGAATTGGCGAGATCCCATACCTAGTTTGAAATTTGGCAAGATCCCCCATTTAATTGCTTTAACCACCTCAAACTACCCGTCAAAAACTGAAATCCCTAGAATATCCTTGGTTACCAATTTGCACCTGATTTACACCTGATTAGTTATGGATTGGCACCCGATTTACATCCGATCGGTTACTGATTTGCACCTAATCGATTATCAATTTGTAATCGGTTCATCGATTATTATCCTATCGGTTACCCATTTTCGTGTGGTTGCCCATCGAGTTTCGAATGGATATCGGTTGGTTATTTTAACTCTACAAATTTCGAATGGAAAAAAAAGGTTTACGTGTAGTCTTGACCGATATCTTAATCGAGCGATCAGATTTTGATATCGGCAATAGTGAAAGTGGTTGTAAAAGTAAAATCTTTTTTACTTAATCTTGCTTCGTGGACATTTTTGTCATTTTCGCACGGTGGTAGGTGAAATGTTTGGCCGCGCAAAAGACAGGGGTATTAGGGTGCAAATCGGTTGCAAATTGATAACCAATCGGGTCCAAATCAGGTGTAAATCGGTAACTGGTCAGGTGCAAATCGGTAACCAAGGATATTTTAGGGATTAAAGTTTTGGCAGGTAGTTAGAAGTGTTTAAAGCAGTTGGGTGAGGGATCTGCCAAATTCTAAACTCGATAAGGGATCTTGGTAATTCTTAAACTTAGGTGAGGCATCTTCCAAAATTCCCATTTTTATTAGGTAATTCATATTTTTAATAGGATACTCTTTCCTAACAACGAAGCTGCGCACTTGCAAAAGCCAATGTTTTTCATCCTAATTTTTTGCACAAAGGATCTTGAGAATATGGGTTTATCTTCGGACGGTCAGATGTTGATTCTATGAGACATACATTTGAAAAAGTGGCTCAGGAATCATATTTGATGGTACATCGATGATCACGTTCACTTTTTGGGAGGTGCCACATGTAATCAAAATCTCATTGTTTGATGATACAACCAAAATCTCAAGATCTACTGTGAAAGATTGGGATAAAAAAAATGCTGAACGTCTAATTTAAAGTAGTCAATGTGTCTCATGAGCAATGCTAAGTTGCAAGGAAAAAGTCTCTAATGCGGTTATGACCCGACCAAAATGCTTGGCTCTGTCAAGAAAACATTTATCGGCTTCTACTTCAACCTCCACTAAAAAGGTACTCTTTGGGGGCGGTTTTCTGACCGCCGTTATCTTTTTTCACCAGCGGTTTATTGGCCGCCAACGACTTTGTATAACGATAAAAAAATTGATGGTATTATCGGTGTTTTTTAACCGCCACTAAAATGAAAACATTCAACGGCGCTGAGAATTGATGCAAATGCCGACGGTCACTGATCGTCGGCAATGATCACAAACATTAGAAAACATTACCGGCAGTTTCTCTAATCGCTGGTAAAAACCTTTTTTTTTTTTTTTTTTAAAGTATCACCTAGATACACAAATTTATGCGAAAGTGACCACCCTAATCAGGCAGCTCTATTAGCACCCACTATTTTTTTTATACGGCCATTCGGTCGAGACAACCTCGACAACAGAATCGGCCCCAGGGCAAGGCCCATCAGTAGCCTTTGGGCCCCGAAATTTTTGGGGCCTCCTATTCTTGTAATTCTTTATGGGCGATTGGTTAGTATAATTTTCAATGTCCAAAATTGCAAATCAAGTCAATTGGTTTAGTTGGTTACAATCAAAAATCTGGATTTTGTTTCGGTTGGACCGAAATTTCAGCCGAAAACTACGAAAGGGACCGAAATGACGGAATTTCAGTCATTTTGGCCAAATTTTTGATCCTTTGTTGGTTAAGCTACTTGTGTTGTTCACTTTTCCCCCAATAAGTTATGGGTTCAACTCTTCCTAGGCCCCATATTTGTATAATTTTTTATGGGTCGGATTGGGTAGGTGCTGGTCATGGGTCAAGTCATTTGCCTCGCTGAGCTAGGCCAACCTTAAGTATTGACCTAATGAATTTTCTAGCCTTATTTTGATCAGTTTGAATTTGTTTGACCGAATCCTTTATATATATACAAATTTATCCTTATTAAATTACCCAACTTAAAAAATTGATCTCGTGCTTGTTACATCACAAATTTTCAAAATGACCTATCAATTTGAATCTACTTGACGAGAGCTATACAATGAACCTATTTATGAAACCTTTTAAGACTGTTAAAGTACTAAAAAATGATAGGAAATATTCAATGGCAGTTAAAGTGTTAAAAAATGTCAGCGTTATTAGTTGAGTTACTCAATTCATGGGGTACTATTTAGTTTTTCATTTTTTTGTGTTTTATTTTATTTTTAATATATATTTTCGTTAACTTATTAGTTGTGTTTTCAAATTATAAAACAGCAGAATGAAATATGCAGATATTCGTAATCTAGGACTAGGAGCAATCATGGTGACAAATTTCAATTTCGACAATATTTTGATATTTCAAGAAAATTTTGGAAAGTTTTGGGAAAATTTTTGGGAGTACAAAAAATGTTATATATAAATTATATTTATAATTTATAATTTTTTTTTTATTATGCAAAACTACAAAATTAGAAGAAAATTTATTAAATTTGACAAATTATGTTAATTTCGCTAAAATTAATAAAATTTGGCGATTTCAGAAAAATTATCGAAATTTCGCTGAAAGTTACGTTCAACTTCTGTTTTGATAAATTTCAGCGAAATTTTGGAAAATATTAGAGAAATTTGTCACTATAGGAGAAATGACTATTATTTTATTTATTAAAAAATATTTTTTTTTAGGATCAATATAAAGGAGGGCCCATTTTAGGAACTCGCCTTGGGCCCCCAAAGTCTCAGGACCGGCACTGCTCGAGAATTGAGGAGCAGGCACGCATACATATTGGACAATTGCGGAGCAGGGAGCACCAACGATAGTGATGAGGGTTAACTAACAAAACCCAACCTACATCTTGTGAAGACAAGGGTGACCTACTCTCTTACATTGGAGAGAGCATACCAACTGGGCTAATGGCTCTTTGGTGACTGACCTTTAAGTTAGGGAGCCATTAGTTGCACTCAGAAAAGTCAGCCCTTGCACCAAGTTTAAAAGAAAGACATGCAAGTTTGGCGACCTTTGTTATGTGAAAGCACTATCTAAGCCATTTGATTTCAAGGACATGATTTAAAGATATTAATTACAAAAGATTAGAACAAAATATAATCTTCATCATGTGATTAAATGTAGTCAAAGGCAATTATCTGACTCAACAATTGACTACAATTATCGTGGTGTGCTCTAATCTTATGCACTGATCTATATATCATAAACTTCAAATCAGACAACCCGGATTTCCTTTTTACATGTTACATGTCCCTAAAATGTCAATTCTTTAAGTTTAGTGCAAGGCCAACTTTCCAGAGTGCAACTAATGGCTCCCTAAAAATTATCTTGCTGCCAATCTTTTGCAAAAATGACTTTCAATCCCCTCTATAAAGGAAACCTGGACTCATATATGGTTTAATAAAAAATTATAAAAGTTTTACCAAACTTGGTGTCATATATAATTTAATAAAAAAATTATAAAAATTACAGTCAGATCATGACCTTCGATCTCACCTACAAAGGGAAACCAGGAATCATATATAGTTTAATAAAAATATTATAAAAGTTCTACAAAACCTGTAAACTACAATTCTCATCCCAAACGCAACCTGCTATCATAGGAAACCTGGAATCATATATGGTTAAATAAAAAATAATAAAGCTTTTCTAAAACCTGTAAATAATCCTCATTCTATGCAAAAGCTAGGGAAAGTTTACCACCTATTATAAAAACAACCCATAATTATAATGGCACGACCCTCCATATCGTCATGTAAGCAAGGTGTAGGTAATTCCCACAGTCAAAGTGATAGATCATAAATTGAAAGTGATAGATCAAAGTGGTGGGCTCTAATACCAATCATTTTGTCTAGTTTTAATGGCTGATATTCAAACTAGCCAATCAGATGGTTCACATCAACCTATGTCAATATGATTCTTTGACTAAAACATTTTCCTATAATGGATTGCTGCTTGAATCATTTAGATTGATCATAAATCGATCCCACATGACACATTACAAAACCACACTTCAATGGTGTGAGATAAAAAATTTGGCATGTTAGGAAAGCACACTCCAATGGTGTGACATAAAAAATTCTAATTAAGCGGTGGTAGATCGTTTTTGTCATTCAAGAGTCATTATTTCTAATTATACTTTAACCAAATATAGTAAGGTTGAGGGATCCCTACACTTTCAGTGTAGCGTTTGAATGCTACACTAGTGTTGAGATCTAATGTCACGTCACATGTGATCTCAGAAAAACACCCTTTTTGAGATCATTAGTCATATGGCATGCGAGTTAATTTTATTTTTTTTAAAATTTTACGTCATTTGTCCCTTCAAAATAATGGTCAAAGTTTGATTTCCGACCCTTTAACTTAGTGCATTGAGTTTTTTCGAACTTTGACCATATTTTGAACGGTGGATAAGATGTATTTTTTAGTTATTTTTGGGGGCTATGGACTTGATCGATCTTGTCCATATTGCCTTTGCACTTGATCTTCAGATTAGGTGTCACTTATCATCCAAATGACACTAATGTAGCGTTGAACGCTACAATGATAATGTAGCATTCCGTCGTCCATATAACAAAAGGTGGTGTTATTTGCACCCGTTTTTCCTGTGGAAAAAATTCGTTGACTTCTTTGAATCATGCGACATAGATCGTTTTTCATCCCAATATTCCACACAATAGATCTTAAGATAATGGCACACCTATCAGACGATTACATATCGATTCCACATGACACATCCCCAAAAGTGATCGTGATCATAGGGCATGCCTTTCAAATGGTCACGTTTGGGGTGTGTGTGCCACGTGGAATCGAGATTTGGTCGTCTGATAGGTGCGCCATGATCTCAAGATCTATTATGTAGATGATTGGGACGAAAAATGATCTTCGGCCCTCTGCTTCAAGGCAGTCGATGACTTTTTATGATGAAAAAGGGTGTGTGAAATAGGGTGAATAACCCCACCCATAATAAAAAGGTGGGCAATTTTTTATGAGGACGTAATTGGCTGCATACAGTGGGCCTAAACACTCAGTTAGCCCCATGTCCCCGCCACATAAGTCGCTCAGAAATTGTCCGTTGTTTATAACTTTCGTAATAATTTGAAGAGGAGCTGTCTTAAGCTGCATAAATTAAATTAATGTTCATTTCTTTAAAAATACTAATATTATGATAAATGTCTATTAATGGTGTGTGATTTCATTTTACAAGATTGATTGATTGATTGATTGGGTTAAAAAGCTCCTCATATAGTGATATTTCTAAAGTATAGTTATAGTTTTGGTCTGTCAATGAGTTTTGATATTTTTAAAAAATATATGTATTGGGATTTGGTACCCATCCACCCACCTACCCAAAGCAGAAGAGGAAGCCGAAGGTTATGGGACCCAAAAGACTGAAATTGATTTCAGGATCAAAGTATCTTCCAAAAGCGTCTTCATCAAACGGGCTTGGAGAAGATTCACATTTTATTTGTGGAGAGTGTAACACAATTGGGGTGGCTGATGGTGTGGGTGGCTTGAAGAAGATAGGAATTGACTCTGGAATATATGCTCGGGAACTCATGCTCAACTCTTTAAGAGCAATAAACAAAATGTCAGCTACGGTGGATCTACCAAGAGTTATAAAGGAAGCATACACCAACACCAAATCTCAAGGAGCCTCTACAGCTTGCATTTTCACACTTCACCATGAGGTGGTTAATTAATATATTTTCCTTTTTCTTCTTCTTCGTTTTTGACTTTTGAAATTTGAATTACTAACTAGTGTTTTGATGGCAGAGTATAAAAGGGCTCAACATTGGCGATAGCGGAGTATTAGTGGTCAGAAAGAATAGGGTCGCCTACAAATCTCCCGTGCAACAACATTCATTCAATTGCCCGTATCAGCTTGGTAGTAGCTCGTCCAGCGACACACCCACCAGTGCACAGGTACCTACCTACCCTTTTTTTTATTATTTATTATTTATTATTAATCATACATACATGTTTTGTTTAATTTTCAATTCAATTATATTACACACACACACATATATATATAAATATATATGCAGATGTTTCAATTTGGGGTGGTAGAAGGCGACGTGATCGTGGCTGGAACAGATGGGTTATTCGATAATTTGTCTGACTGGGAGATAGCTGCGGTGGTAGTGAAGGCTACTAGAGAAGGACTGATTCCACAAGAAATTGCTTCCAAATTGGTTGAGTTTGCCAATATCAAGTCAAATGACCACAACTGCTCAACCCCATTTTCCATAAATGCTCAGAAAGCTGGACACTTCTATCAAGGCGGGAAGCCAGATGACATCACAGCCGTCGTTTCTCTCCTCGTCATCGCTTAAAACAAAGGTACGAATGATACTCACCTAATTTAGGATTTTTTTTATAATTAATTTAAAAAATAAATAGATTTAGGTTTTAGATGTTTTTATGCTATTTTCCGATTCAGCATTACCAATTTTCAGTAGTTGACCATTTTTTCATTCAAATTCATCAGTAGTCTATATAATGGAAGTCACTTAATTTAGGAATTTTTTCAATTAATTTTTTTTAAAAAAAGGTTTTAGATGTTTTTATGTTATTTTCCGATTTAGCATATCTTTTTTCAGTAGTTGGCTATTTTTTCATTCAAATTCATCAGTAGTCCATGCAATTAAAGTCACTTAATTTAGGATTTTTATTTTAATTTGAAAAAAAAAAAAAAGGTTTTAAATGTTTTTATGTTATTTTCCAATTTAGCATACCTTTTTTCAGTAGTTGACCATTTTTTTATTCAAATTTATCAGTAGTCCATGCAATGGAAGTCACTTAATTTAGGATTTTCAGTTTAATTAGTTTAAAAAAAAAAATTATTTTAAATGTTTTTATGTTAATTTCAAATTTAGCATACCATTTTTCAGTAGTTGACCATTTTTTCATTCAAATTCATCGGTAGTCCATGCAATGGAAGTCACTTATTTTAGATATTTTTTTTAATTATTAAAAAAAAAATGTCTTAGATGTTATGTTAATTTCAAATTTAGCATACCATATTTCAGCAGTTGACCATTTTTTCATTCAAATTCATCAGTAGTCCATGCAATTGAAGTCACTTAATTTAGATTTTTTTTTTTTAATTATTTAGAAAAACAAAAAGGTTTTAGATGCTTTTATGTTAATTTCAAATTTAGCATACCATTTTCGAGTTGACCATTTTTTCATTCAAATTAATTAGTAGTCCATGCAATGTAAGTCACTTAATTTAGGAATTTTAATTAATTAAAAAAAAAGGGTTTTAGATGTTTTTATGTTATTTTCCGATTTAGCATTACCATTCTTCAGTAGTTGACCATTTTTTCATTCAAATTCATCAGTAATCCATGCAATGGAAGTCACTTAATTTAGGATTTTTTTAAAAATTATTTAATAAATAAAAAAGGTTTTAGATGTTTTTATGTTAATTTCAAATTTAGCATACCATTTTCCAGTAGCTGATCATTTTTTCATTCAAATTAATCAGTAGTCCATGCAATGGAAGTTACTTAATTTAAGATTTTTTTTAATTAATTTTTTTTTTTTTTAAAAGAAGGTTTTAGATGTTTTTATGTTATTTTTCGATTTAGCATACCATTTTATAGTAGTTGACCATTTTTTCATTCAAATTCATCAATAGTCCATGCAATGGAAGTCACTTAATTTAGGATTTTTTTTTATTAATTTAAATATAAAAAAAAAAAGTTTTAGATGTTTTTATGTTATTTTCTAAATTAGCATACCATTTTTCAGTAGTTGATCATTTTTTCATTTAAATTAATCAGTAGTCCATGCAATGGAAGTCACTTAATTTAGGATTTTTTTAATTAATTATTTTTTTCTTTAAAAGAAGGTTTTAGATGTTTTAATGTTATTTTCCGATTTAGCATACCATTTTTCAATAGTTGACCATTTTTTCTTTCAAATTCATCAGTAGTCCATGCAATGGGAAGTCACTTAATTTAGGATTTTTATTTTAATTATTTTTTTAAAAGAAGGTTTTAAATGTTGTTATATTATTTTCCGATTTAGCATACCTTTTCAAAGAGTTGTCCATTTTTCATTCAAATTCATCAAGAGTCCATGCAATGGAAGTCACTTAATTTAGGATTTTATTTTAATTATTTAAAAAAAAAAAGGTTTTAAATGTTTGACCATTTTTCATTCAAATTCATAGTCCATGCAATGGAAGTCACTTAATTTAGGATTTTTTAATTAATTTTATTTTTTAAAAGAAGGTTTTAGATGTTTTTATGTTATTTTCCAATTTAGCATACCATTTTCAAGAGTTGACCATTTTTTCATTCAAATTCATCAGTAGTCCATGCAATGGAAGTCACTTAATTTAGGATTTTTTTTATAATTATTTTAAAAAAAAAGGTTTTAGCATTTTTTATGTTAATTTCAAATTTAGCATACCATTTTTTCATTCAAATTCATCAGTAGTCCATGCAATGGAAGTCACTTAATTTTTTTTTTTGTAATTAATTTTAAAAAAAGAAGGTTTTAGATGTTTTTATGTTATTTTCCGTAGCTTACCATTTTTCAGTAGCTGACCAATTTTTCATTCAAATTCATCAGTAGTCCATGTAATAGAAGTCACTTAATTTAAGATTTTTTTTAATTAATGTAAAAAAAAAGAAGGTTTTAGCTGTTTTTATGTTATTTCCCGATTTAGCATACCATTTTTCAGTAGTTGACCATTTTTTCATTCAAATTCATCAGTAGTCCATGCAATGGAAGTCACTTAATTTAGGATTTTTTTTTAGTTATTTAAAAATAAATAAATAAGGATTTAGCTGCTTTTATGTTAATTTCAAATTTAGCATACCATTTTTCAATAGTTGACGATTTTTTCATTCAAATTCATCAATAGTCCATGCAATGGAAGTCACTTAATTTAGGATTTTTTTTTACTTATTTTATTAAAAAAATAAAAAAGGTTTTTGATGTTTTTATGTTTTTTTTCGATTTATCATACCATTTTTCAGTAGTTGACCATTTTTTAATTCAAATTCATCAGTAGTCCATGCAATGGAAGTCACTTAATTTTGGATTTTTTTTTTACTTATTTTATTTAAAAAAAAAAGGTTTTAGATGTTTTTACGTTATTTTTTTATTTATCATACCATTTTTCAGTAGTTGACCATTTTTCATTCAAATTCATCAGTAGTCCATGCAATGGAAGTCACTTAATTTAGGATTTTTTAAAAATTATTTTATAAAATAAAAAAAAAAGTTTTAAATGTTTTTATGTTAATTTCAAATTTAGCATACCATCTTTCTGTAGTTGACCATTTTTCATTCAAATTAATCAGTAGTCCATGCAATGGAAATCACTTAATACAGGATTTTTCAAAATTAATTTAAGAAAAAAAAAAGGTTTTAGATGTTTTTATGTTATTTTCCGATTTAGCATACTATTTTTTAGTAGTTGACCATTTTTTCATTGAAATTCATCAGTAGTCCATGCAATGGAAGTCACTTAATTTAGGATTTTTTTTTAATTAATTTTTAAAAAAAAGGTTTTAGATGTTTTTATGTTATTTTCTGATTTAGCATACAATTTTTCAGTAGTTGACCATTTTGTCTTCAAATTCATCAGCAGTCCATGCAATGGTAGTCACTTAATTTAGGATTTTTTTTTAATTATTTATAAAAAAAACCATTTTAGATGTTTTTATGTTAATTTCAAATTTAGCATACCATTTTTTAGTAGTTGACCATTTTTTCATTCAAATTCATCAGTAGTCTATGCAATGGTAGTCACTTAATTTAGGATTTTTTTTAGTTAATTAAAAAAAGAAGAAGGTGTTAGATGTTTTTATATTATTTTTCAATTTAGCATCCCATTTTTCAGTAGTTGAGCAATTTTTCATTCAAATTCATTAGTAGTCCATGCAATGGAAGTCACTCAATTTAGGAATTTTTTTAATTAATCTAAAAAAAAAAAAAAAAAAGGTTTTAAATGTTTTTATGTTATTTTCCAATTTAGCATACCATTTTTCCGTAGTTGGCCATTTTATCATTCAAACTCGTCAGTAGTCCATGCAATGGAAGTCACTTAATTTAGGATTTTTTTAAATTAATTTTAAAAAAAAAGGTTTTAAATGTTTTTATGTCATTTTCCAATTTTGCATACCATTTTTTCATTCAAATTCAGTCCATGCAATGGAAGTCCGTGCATATCCCAAGAAGGGGATTTAGTGCTAAGAAAAAATATGCCTATTTGATCGCTCACCCGATGGGAAAACTAAAACTTCGGTTAAGCAAAACGATCTTATTCCCATGTTCAAAGTTCGAGATTAGTATATTTTATCGTCTCTAACAGCAAAAAGATATTTTGAATAGATGGCAAATTGCTGGGAGAACTTTTAAAGGAGTTCATTCCAAAGTTTAAAAGACAAACCAGACCGAATCATAATCTTGAACATGGGCGTAAAGTTATTTTTGCCGGTGAGTCTTCTTCCTGTGAAGGAAAACAACCTTTGTGGATGCTCTGAAAAATTGACAGGATCTTTCGAGTAAGGATAAGGCTTTTGCTTTTGATGTTAATCGAAAGTGTTATGATACAAGTAAAGAAAATCTTATGAAAAATGGGCTGATTGTTAGATTTAAGAAGGGATACCATCCTCGGCACTACATTGAGGAATATCTTTTTTTTTTAATGAATGAGAAAAAAAAAAATCTTCAATGTAGTGCAGAGGAGGGTATCCGTTCTTAAATATCTACATTGAAGAATATCTACATAAGACCTAGGGTTCAAGGAGCCCCAGTTTCTTCTAATTTTTAAGAAGGAAGAATATCTCCTTGCATAAACAGGAGCATGGAGTCTGGTTACGGGTGTTGGGGATTCTGCTCCATGCGTGGACAAACGACGTTTTCAGCCATATTGAGAGGTGCTGTGGATTGTTCCTCGGTGTGGATGGTTGTACTAGCTCCTTCACTGAAACGAGATATGCCAGAATCCTGGTTGGTAGGGATAATTGGAGCAATATTCCCCGCCACAGGGACATCGGCGTTGATGGGAGACGATTTCGTGTGTTCATAGAATTGGAGACGGGGAAGAGATCTGTAAACAAAGTGAAAACTCGACCTTCGGCGTCGGGAGGAGTAGCGTAGATGACATGTTGATGAGGAAACAAATGCAGATGGACGACCATCCTATTGATAGGGGGAGTCAATCCGTGCTTGAAAATCTGAGTCCCAGAGACATTGCGGTGACGGAAAGGGTTAGTTCCTCGTCCACTGCGGGGAATATTTTTTCCGATGGTCGGAGAGTGGATGATGGTATTCCAAGGATCGGGACTTCATTGACCACGCCAATCGTGCTATGAACCCAAGAAGATTAAGGCGAGGGATTGTGGGAGGTAATTTCTGGTCATTGCTTCCACCTCAAATTTGAAATTTGAAATGTGAGCTTTAGTTTCCTTTAATAAACAAAATGTACAGAAGGGTTAGGTCCTCGTCCACAGCGGGGAATATTTTTTCCGATGGTCAGAGAGTGGATGATGGTATTCCAAGGGACGGGACTTTGTTGACCACGGTCAACGGTGCTATGAACCCGAAGAAGATTAAGGGTAGAGGGATTGTGGGTAATTGTGGGTGCCACTTCCACCTCAAATTTGGAATTTGAAATGTGGGGTTTAGTTTCTTTAATAAACAAAATGTATAGAAGTTTGATCCAATGGTCTGATGGAAACACGCTGAAGCTTATATCGTGGATGTACGGGATGAGAAAAATAATAATGAGGGATTTTGAATGGCGTAAGGGCGACAATGTAAAATTTTCGAATCTGAAATGGAAGGGACACATGGCGGGAGAGTGTTACTCATGTTTCGAATCGGAAGTTGATAGGTCACTTGGAAAGACCGCCCATAATCAGCCCGAGGTGATGCGGAATCAAATGGAAAATGCCAGAGACACTTATATATGATGAGGCACGTGCGGAGGATCTGATACTCAATACGAATCGGGTTGCGCATTTTCATTTGGACCAAGATGTTGGGTCGAGTTTGTCAATGAGACTTAATGAATTAGATTCATTGAGAATTGGACTTTTGGAGAGGGAACGCCAATTAAACTTCTTCAATCGGGGAATATCGAGGTAGAGATGATCAGAAGATAAAGGTGTCTGACGACGAAAGGCTAGCTACCTCTAATCAATTACCTATAGGACATCGTCAGGAAGAGAATCAATAGGATGGCAACGATCGCGAAGTACTTTATGGGGGAGCTAACGCAAGTAGAGAAATTGTGAGACTTTCCCCTAAATTTGTTCATCCCACGTGTTCTCCTCGTTTGAGGATGGTTACACGTGATAATTTGGGTATTATTTATTCGGTCTTCGGACCACAAGTAATTTCGCCATGTTCTAAAATTGATAGGGTTTTGAATGATTTTATTATTGTTCATTAGAATGCAAACCTATGTAATGAATTAGAAAAGTTAGGATTTTTATATTGTAACTCTGGGGATGTGAATTCATGTAATGGGTCGTCAAATTATGTTGCCAAGTCCATGGAAGGACCTGGGAGAAAGCGGTGAATCGATACTTGAATCACAATGAATCAAATCATCCACGAACAATGAGATGGTGCAAGAGGTGGTTGAGAGGCTTGAAAATGAATTATGGGGTGATCAGACACAAGTCAAAGAGCAGTTAAATCAGAATAGTGTAGACAAAATTATTGAAATTGGAAGGAAGCATGACATGACGTTTTCGGGGGACTAATGATCAATTGCAAAAAGTTTTGAAGCGTTAATAAAGATCGAATTGAATCGCTTTTAGTAGAAAAGGTAAAGGAATGAGGAATTACAAAATTAGATTGCGTGTTATCTTATAAGAAAGGTAATTGCAAGGTATAACCGATCTTATGAATGATTTAAGGCTATTTTTTGGGATTGGTGTTAGAACATAGATCTTATCTTGGAACGTAAGAGGAATTTGTTATCTAAATAAGAGGGCTACGATTAAGAAGGTTATTATAAACAACAAGTCGATTACCTTTTTAGAAACTAAATGGGAAGCACTAATAATTGAAAGATATCGACCTTGGGTGGCAATCTGGGATGGGAAAGCTTGGATTCTGGGGCTTCAGGGAGGTATTATTGTGGCTTGGAATAGTAGAGATTGATGGGTTGGAATCAAGTTGGTGAGCACTCAATGTTAGTGTTGTTGAAAAATAGATAAGATGGCATGGTATGGGCCTCTACTAGGGTTTATGGATCCAATGAAGACTTCAGAATAAGACTTTTGGTTTGAGTTAGCTAGTATGATTTGGGAAGGCCCTTGGTGTGCGGGAGGTGATTTTAATGTTGTCGATTTGCTTCGTAAAGGATTCGTGAAAGACTAGACAAGTATGGAATGAGACAATTTGCTAATTTTGTTAACACATTTGGGTTAGTTGAGTTTGATATGAATGGGGCTTGTATACTTGGTCAAATCTACAAGATATGCCCAAATTAAGCAAATTGGATCAGTTTCTTTGTACTAATGAGTGGATAGAAGTTAATCCTAATGCGATTTTGGAAGGGCTCCCTAGACCCACTTTTGATCACATCCCCATTTTGCTCAGTTGTCCGATTAGAGATGGTGGTCCGGGCTCATTCAAATTTGAGAATGCATGATTGAGGGATGAGAAGTTCAAGGAATTGGTTACAAAATGGTGGAATGATTGCCAGATACAAGGATATGCGGCGTTCAAACTGGTAATGAAGTTAAAAAAAAAATCAAGGGTGAGATTAAGATTTGGAATGCTAATTTTTTTGGAAAGGTGGAGCAAATAAAAGATAAAATCCTTAAGGAAATTAGGGTTTTAGATATTTTGGAAGAATCTAGGCCTCTTAATGGGGAGGATTTCGATCTCTGTACAGCCTTTAAGATGCATGATAATGAAAAATGTGTGGAAGAAGAGATCATTTAGAAGCAAAAGTTGAAGGTCCACTGATTATAAAAAGGTGACAATAACACTAAGTTCTTTCACACACTGGTTAATGCTAGGAGTAAGAAAAACTATATTAGCAATTTAAATGTGGATGGTAGAAGGGTGGTTGAGAAAGAAGAAATGTGTGCTGAAATTGTTAAGTGTTATGAGAAGTTGTACACATAAGATATCAGAGAGAGACTTGTGTTGGATGGTTTAAATTTTCAACGTCTGTCCGAAAATCAAAAGCTGGGGTTGGAAAGCTCTTTTACTGAGGAGGTTAGAAAGGCTATTATGAGTTGTGGGAAAAACAAAGCCCCGGGTCCTGATGGATTTACTATGAAAATTTTCCAATTCATGTGGGAAACCATCAAAGGTGACATTATGGATTTGTTTAATGAATTTTATGAGAAGGGCAATGTGGATAGGAGTATGAATTCTACCTTTATTACTCTTATCCGTAAAATGGAGAGGGCTGAAGAAATAAAAGACTTTAGACACATTAGTCTTCTTGACAACCTTTACAAGATCCTTTCAAAAGTTTTGGCTAATAGATTGCAAAGCGTAATGAAATACATTATTTCGGTGAACCATGGTGCTTTTATCGAAGGCCGCCAATTGTTAGATATGGTTGTTGTAGCACATGAAGCAATTGAGATTCTGTAAATAGAGGTGGTGGGGAAGGGATTATCTGGAAAATTGATATGGAAAAGGCATATGATAGAGTCAACTGGAACTTCTTAGCGTATGTGATGGGTAGGATGGGCTTTCGAGAGAGATGGAGGAAATGGATGCATGATTTTTTTTCATCATCTTGGTTTTTTATTTTGGTAAATGGGTCACTAAGAGGGTATTTTCAGAGCACTAGAGGGTTACGTCAGGGTGATCCCTTGTCACCAATGTTGTTCAATATAGTGGTTGAAGCTTTAAATGGTTTGCTTGTTAAGGTCAATAATTAGAGCAATTTAATGGATTTATGATTTCGATGGGGCCCTATGATTACCCATCTTCAATATGCAGATGATACAATTTTGTTTTGTGAAGTAAGTTTGGATGAAGTTCGTGCAATAAAAGATGTGTTCAATATTTACTTAAGTGGCTTCGTGCCAAAAGTTAATCTTCATAAATCAAAGCTTTCTGGAATCTGGCTGTAGAAGCTTTGATTTCCTTAGCTGAAAGTATTGGGTGCATGGTGGAAAGTCTCCCTATTATTTACTTAGGTTTACCGCTGGGAGTAGGAAAACCACGCAGAAGTTTTGGGATCCAATTATCACCAAGTTGGAGAAGAGATTAGTTGTGTGGAAGAGCAAAATGCTTAGTAACGGGGTCGTTTTGACGCTTATTAAGGCTACTTTATCATCTTTTCCTATCTTTTACATGTCTATGGAAGCAGGATGGAAAAGATAATAAGGAATTTCCTTTAGGAAGGGGTAGAGATATAAAGAAATTTCATCTTTTAAAATGGGAGACCTGTTGTCTATCTAAGAAAGATGGAGGCTTAGGTATTCGTCATTTAAGCATCACAAATAAAGCCTTCCTGGGCAAGTAGATTTGGAGAATAGGAGATGTAAAGGAACAAAATCATTTGTGGTGGAAGGTGATCTATGGGAAATATGGGGATCCTAGTAATTGTTACAATATAAGAAGCTCTGCTAATAGAGGTTCTGGACGGTGGAAGAGTCTTTTATGGATGAGTTTTGGAAGGAGTCGCCAAATGAGGGATTGGTGATAAAATTCGTTTTTAGGATGATATTTGGGTTATTGACTTGCCCTTGAAAGATAAATTTTCATATTTATATCCAATTTCTCTAAATAGAGAAGATTATGTTAGAGATATGTTTGTTATGGTCAATGAGAATGTGGTTTGGAATATTCGGGTGCAGAGAAATTTGCAGGAGGAGGTGATTTCTATGCAAGACCTATTGCAAAAACTAAATTCATATACAAGAAATCAAGCCAATAGGGATCTTCGTTTTTGGCGGTATCATTCAAAGGGGAGATTTTCGGTGAAATCCTTTTATTCCTCTCTTTATCAAAGTCCTGATAATCGTCACAATTGAGTCAAGATTTGGAATCTTAAGATTCCGTCGAAAAATAAATTTTTCAGATGGAGTGTTGGATGGGGATGAATTCTCATATTTTATCAGCTGAATAGATGAGGGATGGGACTAAGAAATAGATATGTGATGTGCTTTCAAGAGGAGGAATCTACTAATCATTTAATGCTTCATTGATGGGTAGCTAGGCAACTTTGGAGTGTGGTTCTACAAACTTTTGGAGTTTCTTGGGTGTTTCCTGAGCATTGTGCTGACCTGTTAGCAGCATGGGATGGTTTTGAGTTGAATGATCCAAAGGGTAAATATTGGAAATTTATGGATTTGGCAGTGATGTGGTCTCTATAGTTAGAAAGGAACAACATGGTGTTTAACAAAAAAAGAAAATCAGTCTCTATGATTATGAAGTCTGTCAGGAACTTGGCTATTGATTGGATAAAGATTGGTGCTAAAGTTGGGGATAGTGTGGATTGGGACAACTTGCTCAATTAACCTTTTATTTCCTCTCGCATTAGGGAGGGAGCTTCATGGTCTTCGGATTTGATGACCCGGGGTGAGGTTCTTTATGTTTAGAGTGGGTAGTAATTTTAAGTTCAGTACAACTTGTTGTCTTTGTGTTCTCGTGTTTGTACGTTTTACTTCTTTTTCAATAAAACCTACTTTATCGATCAAAAAAGAAAAATGATATTCACCTAATTTAGGATTTTTTTTTAAATTTACGTTTTAGATGTTTTTTGTGTTCTCAGGTTTGTAGGTTTTACTTCTTTTTCAATAAAATCTACTTTATCAATCAAAAAAGAAAAATGATATTCACCTAATTTAGGATTTTTTTTTTTTAATTTACGTTTTAGATGTTTTTTGTGTTCTCAAATTTGTACGTTTTACTTCTTTTTCAATAAAATCTACTTTATCGATCAAAAAAGAAAAATGATATTCCCCTAATTTAGGATATTTTTTTAATTAATTTTTTTTTGAAAATTTACGTTTTAGATGTTTTTATGTTATTTTCCGATTTAGCTTTCCATTTTCACTAGTTGTCCATTTTTTCATTGTAATTCATCAGTCCCTGCAATGGAAGTCCGGGCATGTCCCAAATCGGGGATTTAGTGCTAAGAAAAATTATGCCTATTTGACCGCCTCACCCAATGGGAAAACTAAAACTCAATTGGGGAGGGCCCTATGTTATTTCGGGCGCGTACCTAGGAAATGCTTCTTGCCTGGTTAACCAGGATGGGGAGGAGCTTCCAAACCCCTGGAATGCCATGTTACTGAGGAAGTACTATCCTTAAAAGTAATGTTATCATGCACCCATGATCAAAATAAGGCTGATCTCCATCTACCATCTCCGCAGTCATCACAAAGTATTTGGGTAATCGTAAGTCCTTACTTTCGAAAGCATTTAAAGAATCGTTTGGCCCATTGACCGCCTTCTTTTTTCGGGTAGGTTGATCGAAGGTATTAGTGGACCATGCGATCATTTCGAGACTTAGAATATACTGAATCTCACACACACAAAATGCCATTAGACGCCAACGTATGTGAAGGTTCCATCAACACTCATGATTCTATTGCAGCAGGATGTGAATAAGCCGCAAAATGTGGCATGACCGAGCGAGAGTAGTGGTGGGAGGAGGCATGAGTGAGAGTATGCGACGAGTGATTAGTCAATGTCCCCAGGGAAGCATAAACAAAACTGTGAGAGCATCCCTGGTGTTGTCATACCTCACTATATCGTCGCTCGGGGTGGGAGGAGGCCAAACACCTATTGACTATGGAATCCTTGTTATTGATGGAACATAAGCATGACGGAGAGTTCAATTAATGTCACTTTGTGTGTGGTGGGATTCAATTGACTAATTATTCAAATTGGTCGCATGAGAAACTATCCCAACATCAGCAAGCCTTATCCCCTTATTCACCCTTTTTTCTGTTTTGGAAATTGAGCCAAACTATTCTTTGAATCTTTTGAAAATAAAGCTGAAAGCTACCAAAGTATGGACTGATGCAACCATTTAATCCCAACCGCTCATTTTCCACCCTCATTAAAGATCTGAGTGCATGGTAATCATTATAATAGAGGAACCTCGATAGGAGTCCGAAATATCAAAAGGCATTTCCTCAATAAGTTTTGTCACCCTGACATTGAGGCATTTTATTTATTTATTTTTCTTAGCCCTAACCCCCTGACAACGATAATCGGGTTACAATTGTGATTATCTTTACTACATACAAACCTACATACTTTTAATTTCCATTATGATATTTATTATTTTAGTATAACTCATTGAATTATCAAGTCAAATATCGAACAATTGTAACCCAAAGTTTTTAACTCCGCCATTGCCGGTCCCAAGCCCGGATGAGAGAGGAGGAGGGAGGGCATTAGGTTGACAACCAACTGTAAATAAACTCTGATAAATTTCTAGCCATGTGTTGCAAAACAAGTGGATAAATAGGAATTGCAAAGCAGACCCCAAATAAATGGGATAAAGGTCTTATGATATATGATGATGTAACCCCCTATTTTTAATTATTTAAAAAAAAAAATTGATTTAAATGTTTTTATGTTAATTTCAAATTTAGCATACCATTTTTCAGTAGTTGACCATTTTTTCATTCAAATTCATCAGTAGTCCATGCAATGGAAGTCACTTAATTTAGATTTTTTTTTTAATTATTAAAAAAAAAAATGTCTTAGATGTTTTTATGTTAATTTCAAATTTAGCATACCATATTTCAGCAGTTGACCATTTTTTCATTCAAATTCGTCAGTAGTCCATGCAATTGAAGTCACTTAATTTAGATTTTTTCTTTTAATTATTTAGAAAAACAAAAAGGTTTTAGATGCTTTTATGTTAATTTCAAATTTAGCATACCATTTTTCAGTAGTTGACCATTTTTTCATTCAAATTAATTAGTAGTTCATGCAATGGAAGTCACTTAATTTAGGAATTTTAATTAATTAAAAAAAAAGGGTTTTAGATGTTTTTATGTTATTTTCCAATTTAGCATTACCATTCTTCAGTTGCCCATTTTTTCATTCAAATTCATCAAGAGTCCATGCAATGGAAGTCACTTAATTTAGGATTTTTTTTAATTATTTAATAAAAAAAAGGTTTTAGATGTTTCTATGTTAATTTCAAATTTAGCATACCATTTTCCAATAGCTGATCATTTTTTCATTCAAATTAATCAGTAGTCCATGCAGTGGAAGTCACTTAATTTAGCATTTTTTTTAATTAATTTAATTTTTTTGAAAGAAGGTTTTAGATGTTTTTATGTTATTTTCCAATTTAGCATACCATTTTTCAGTAGTTGACCATTTTTTCATTCAAATTCATCAGTAGTCCATGCCATGGAAGTCACTTAATTTAGGATTTTTTTTATTAATTAAAAAAAAAGAAAAGGTTTTAGATGTTTTTATGTTATTTTCCGAATTAGCATACCATTTTTCAATAGTTGACCATTTTTTCATTCAAATTCATCAATAGTCCATGCAATGGAAGTCACTTAATCTAGGATTTTTTTTAATTAATTTAAAAAGAAAAAGGTTTTAGATGTTTTTATGTTATTTTCCGATTTAGCATACCATTTTTCAGTAGTTGACCATTTTTTCATTCAAATTCATTAGTAGTCCATGCAATGGTAGTCACTTAAATTAGGATTTTTTTTAATTATTTAAAAAAGAAAAAAAAAGGTTTTAGCTGTTTTTATGTTAATTTCAAATTTAGCATACCATTTTTCAGTAGTTGACCATTTTTTCATTCAAATTCATCAGTAGTCCATGCAATGGAAGTCACTTAATTTAGGATTTTTTTTTTAATTATTTAAAATAAAAAGGTTTTAGAAGTTTTTATGTTAATTTCAAATTTAGCATACCATTTTTCAATAGTTGACCATTTTTTCATTCAAATTCATCAGTAGTCCATGTAATGGAAGTCACTTAATTTTTTTTTTTTAATTAATTTAAAAAAAAGAAGGTTTTAGATGTTTTTATGTTATTTTCCGTAGCATACCATTTTTCAGTAGTTGACCAATTTTTCATTCAAATTCATCAGTAGTCCATGCAATGGAAGTCACTTAATTTAGGATTTTTTTTAATTAATGTAAAAAAAAAGAAGGTTTTAGATGTTTTTATGTTATTTCCCGATTTAGCATACCATTTTTCAGTAGTTGACCATTTTTTCATTCAAATTCATCAGTAGTCCATGCAATGGAAGTCACTTAATTTAGGATTTTTTTTTTAATTATTTAAAAAAGAAGAAGAAGGATTTAGCTGTTTTTATGTTAATTTCAAATTTAGCATACCATTTTTCAGTAGTTGACGATTTTTTCATTCAAATTCATCAATAGTCCATGCAATGGAAGTCACTTAATTTAGGATTTTTTTTTACTTATTTTATTAAAAAAATAAAAAAGCTTTTAGATGTTTTTATATTATTTTTCGATTTATCATACCATTTTTCAGTAGTTGACCATTTTTTAATTCAAATTCATCAGTAGTCCATGCAATGGAAGTCACTTAATTTAGGATTTTTTTTTTACTTATTTTAATAAAAAAAATGGTTTTAGATGTTTTTATGTTATTTTCTGATTTAGCATACCATTTTTTCTTCAAATTCATCAGCAGTCCATGCAATGGTAGTCACTTAATTTAGGATTTGTTTTTAATTATTTATAAAAAAAAAGGTTTTAAATGCTTTTATGTTAATTTCAAATTTAGCATATCATTTTTCAGTAGTTGACCATTTTTTCATTCAAATTTATCAGTAGTCCATGCAATGGTAGTCACTTAATTTAGGATTTTTTTTAACTACTTAAAAAAAAAAAAAAGGTTTTAGATGTTTTTATATTATTTTCCAATTTAGCATACCATTTTTCAGTAGTTGACCATTTTTTTATTCAAATTCATTAGTAGACCATGCAATGGAAGTCACTTAATTTAGGATTTTTTTAAATTAATCTAAAAAAAAAAAAAAAAAGGTTTTAGATGTTTTTATGCTATTTTCCGATTTAGCATACCATTGTTCAGTAGTTGGCCATTTTATCATTCAAACTCGTCAGTAGTCCATGCAATGGAAGTCACTTAATTTAGGATTTTTTTAAATTAATTAAAAAAAAAAAGGTTTTAAATGTTTTTATGTTATTTTCCAATTTAGCATACCATTTTTTCATTCAAATTCAGTCCATGCAATGGAAGTCCGTGCATGTCCCAAGAAGGGAATTTAGTGCTAAGAAAAACAATGCCTATTTGACTGCCTCACCCGATGGGAAAACTAAAACTCAGTTGGGAAGCAAAACGATCTTATTCCCATGTTCAAAGTTCGAGATTAGTATATTTTATTGTCTCTAACAGAAAAAGATATTTTGAATAGATGGCAAATTGCTGGGAGAACTTTTAAAGGAGTTCATTCCAAAGATATTTTGAATAGATGTTTTTATATTATTTTCCAATTTAGCATACCTTTTTTCAGTAGTTGACCATTTTTTTATTCAAATTCATCAGCAGTCCATGCAATGGAAGTCACTTAATTTAGGATTTTTTTTAATTAATTTTTTTAAAAAAAGGTTTTAGATGTTTTTATGCTATTTTTTGATTTAGCATACCTTTTTTCACTAGTTGACCATTTTTCTTAATGCCAAGTAATTTGTTCTTCAGCTCATGAATGTGAGATTGAGGCAAAGAGGTGAACTGGTAGCTAGGGTACTCCAAATCTCATGGGCATAATCACAATGGAGCACATAAGGAAGAACAGAATGGGAGATGGTGGACATTAATGCTGCCTTCACCATCAGAGGCTCTGTGCCCAGGATTGATGGAGTCATGGCCATCAATGCTGCCTTCACCATCAGAGTATGGAATGGTAGGTGATGGACAAGGGATGAACTTGTCTACATAACCAAAGAGGAGGTTAGCATGGACTGCGCCCTTCATTTGGGTCTTCCATACAATGTAGTTTTTGGAATCAAGTCAGACGGTGACTAGGGAGGCGACGTTTGAAATGAAGAAGGTAAGGCCAGGGTGGAGCGTAGAGTTGGTAGGGAGGGCCATTAAGACCGTTGGATCGAAGAGGGCTCTTAGCCGGAGGGCTCTGATACCATGAAAACTTATACAAGAAAAGAATAGCACCCCTTACCCTCATTAGGGTTTCGGTAGACTATATATATACGAATGAGAGGATATGGTTTACATGTAGACTGCTGGGAGCAATCCCAGCCAAGTATTCAATATAGAATGTAGCCAAGTATTTTTAAAGAAGGGGAAAACTACTGTGTATCACTAATACACTGCTCTTGCTTTTCTCGACTCTTCTGGGGAAGAGGGGACTTGGATGACAACGGGGCACGAGAGTTGATGGATTTCCTTGTGGATATTCTGCTTTTGCTGCTGCCTCAGTCATCCACTCGTATGTGTTTTTCTATTGAGCAGGTTAGCATCATAATTCAACAAGGGTTTTGTGCAGCTACTTCTCCTCCAAGGTTTTAAATATTATAGAGTATGGATTCATATAAAAAAACTTCAGTAAAAAATTCATGATTTTATCAGGTATTTTCATTAATGAGAACTTAGTTCAGTGTTGTGTTTTAGTTTATAGGAAGTAAAAGACCATTGTGCTTCATACTTTAATCAAAGTGTTACATGAGTTGATGCCCTTCATGCTTTTAACGCCTTAATTTCTCAATAAAATACGAGCACTGGGTCTATAGATATATTTATAGGTTTAATATATTCTTACAGCATTTCAGGCTCCTCCGTGATAATATTACTGATGCTGGGTTGCTTTGAATGTTGCATGTTATGGAGAAGGATCTGAAATCCGCCTGACTTCAGTCTACAGACAGTGTGATCATGATGCGACTGTGAATATTTTTCTTGGGATCGAAGAGGCAAAGGAGATTGCTAAAACTATGATAGACAAGATTGAGGATAGCAGTGGCCATGAAGAAGAGCATGAGGCAACACCCAAAGATGTGGTTACTGATGAAGAGATTCCAGGTTCCGATGATTTCGATGGCGCACGACTGAAGATGCCATGCTTCTTATCAACCGCTGGAGAAGCAGTGCAGGTGGACTGAAGTTTACAGGTTTTGTGCCAGGACCTTGGAAGCTGTTCCGTACTTAAGCCATTTGTTGAGGCAATGAAGTCTGATGCATATGCTGCCTGTGAATCTCAAATTAGCAACCTGTTTCTTCCTTCCAAGAAACCAATACAGTAGTGATAAATTTGTTTATCCAACTCAAAACCAATTGGCTATGAGCAGAGATGCCCAAGATATTATAAGGGGAGAGACAAGGCTATAATTCACCCGATGTGGGACTAAACTTCAACATGCCCCTGCACGTGTTGGCGGTGAGCCAAACCATGTGAAGAAATGAACTGGGTGGCGTGGAGTGGAGAAAGGCCTGCTCTTATACCATGATAAATTTGTACATCCATCTCAAGACCAATTGACTATGAGTGGAGAGGCCCAAGATATTGTAAGGGGAGAGACAAGGCTATAATTTACTCGAGATGATACTAAACTTCAACAAGTAGATGGTTTTGCAGAAATTTTTGCTGGGCTGATCAATGGCTGCATCACGGTACGTTCTCTTTAGAAAAATGTTCATAAATGCTTCTTAATAGCTATTTTTTCTTATTAATGCTTGTATATAGAAATATTTCTAATAACTATCAACAATGCATACCCATTTCTTTGTCAGTTTGGCTATGAGGCTTGCAGCTTGCTCTTGCTAAATCTCCAAAATCTTTGCACATAAATATAAAAAATTTCATTTTTGGAACTACTGGAGCATCTATAACTTCCATTGTTGGTTAGTGTAGAACAAAAACAACATTAGCTGTTCCATCAGCATGTCAAGAGTATCAACCATACGAGGCTCCCCTTACCTTATCAAATCAGGAAATAATTAGCATCCATGGTGTCTTCTTGGCCTTCAAAAAAATATGTGGTAGCTTTTTATGGATTTGGTGTCTAAAAGGTTCTCATAAGGTTGTTAATCTTGGAATCAATGTTCGGATTAATAGATAGCTCAGGTCTTGTAATACCATCCTTTGCAAGTTCGCTAGAAACATAGGCTGTGTTTGGGATTGCTCTTTGGAGACAACGAGCAGCTCTCTGCTCTGGTGCAGAGTGCTTTAGTATGCGATTGCGTTTGGTTGTAAGCGCTCTTATCTCTTTCGGAAAATGAAAGAGTTGAATTTGATTAAACCTGCTCTTTTAAGTGGGCTGCTCCTTGGCTCCAAAGAGCAATCCCAAAAACAGCCATAGTTACTAAATGCGGAACTTTGGCGCTTTCGTTTTTGATGGGTAACCTGCGATCTCATGCTTGCAATATTTGGAGCTTATGGGTACCCTGCGATCTCATGCTTGCAATATTTGGAGCTTTGGAAAACTCCACCTATAGATCCAAGGTATACCTCCTGCTGGCTGAGTACCTTTGCTCATGCCTACATACAGTTTTTTCCCCTTTTAATACACATTGTCAATCATCCAGAAAAAAAAAAAACTGTTTCTGAGGAGACGGTCATATGGAGTGTAAACTTAAAATCGCTTTTCGAGGAGCAAAAACTAAAATTACCATTCTTTTGCTATTGCTATTTTTTAATAGATTCAAGAATGATATATACAAACCGCAATTGATAGTAGTTCGAGGTGGCCCAAGTAGTACCAAATGAAGACACCCGGATCATCTGCTTAACTCGGCATTGGTGTGCATCCGGCCAAATATTGTGCAAGCCATGTTAGATTGAATGCATCGTATTATTGCCCTTACAAAGTAGTAATTAGCGATCCGCCAATAGAAATGGTGACTTTCATCATGGCTCATCGCATTGTACATTGATGCCATGTTTGTTGTATAGATGATGTGTATACCATTCTTGGTGTTCAAGCCTCGAGAACATATTGTCAACTCTCGTGAAATGTTATATAAATTATTTCAGATTTTTCTATTACGACGTATTAATTGGATTGACATTAAAAACAAGTAAATCTTGGTGCTTTGACTTTTATTATACAGTTCGAGGGATGCTCGTAAATCACTTCAGGGAGAAGATCTGTCAATCGTGGAATGCAATATTTGGTTACGGGCATCAAATCGCTCTCTTCCGAATCGATGGATGCTATCAAGACTCAAAAGCAGAGAGTTAGCAGGGTGGAGCCGTGGATTTTCTTCCAAGGGGGCAAGTTATGGCGCAGAGAAAATTAGTATTAGGTAAGAAGCTCGTGCGTGTGTGTCTTGGTCCTTTTTTGAAATGTGTGTCATATGAAATTAGCGTTTATCTCAAGCTTCTTTTGACATTCACATTTTGTTCTATTACGACACTTGATCGATTGGGCTGGGTGCCTCAATGCTTGCAAATCTATTGAAGAATATGTGCAAGCTTCCTTGGGTCTAATATGATCTTATAGAGTTGTCGAAAACAAGCAACCGTTGTTGCTCGTTCTGTGAGCTCACATGGCTGCATTGCACATTTTCTTCATCATCGCTACTATTTTATGGTTTGACAATGTAGGAGACACACATGGCAATCAACTTCTACTTTGTTTGTAACATAGTTGGTTGGCGCGATCTTGATATATTCGATTCTTTCCTACAGAGAACCAACACACTGACCTTCACTATTTCTTTTACTTTCAATCACTTTAGCTCATTTGAGGGGTTTGTAAAGGAATTACATCCAATCACTTCAGCACATTTGAGGGGTTTGCAATCATCACCATGTGTGATTAATTTTGTAATTTCTCACATTATTTGTAACACAACCAACTATATATACTAACATTTATTCTCCTTCTCAAGTTGAGAAACTGAGAATATATCAAACGAAACCTAAAGAAAACGAGAACAAAAGGATCAGCAACAGGAGAGCTTCGGCATATTTACCTTAATCATCCGCGATTCGATTTTTTTGGAGATTATTTAATAGTAAAAATTTGGGTTATCTTGGTAATTTTATTAAGCTAATTAACAAAATTATTTATAATCTTATACTTTTAAATGATTTAAGGTTAGGTGTTCTATCAGTCAAAACTTCATATGGAATTTTATCTATTTTTTTATGATGAATATGACTTCAGACTTGTGTGTAAAGGGTACCTCTGTTCACACCTACGGGATTATTGAAAGCACCTACATCGGAAACTCAATTAAACCCATTGATGAAATTTACGTTGTAGCGATTCATTCTCCAAATAAACGGCTCTCATGTGCATCGCACGTGCAGGGTCCACTAGTAAAAAGGGCTAATCTCTATAATGAGCCAAATTAAAGGCTCTCCAGTCGGCTTTTCGTGCTTTAGATAAATATTGTGACATGTATGGACGGATGTTTATGACATATACAGACTTTAGAGACCACAGACAACTGTGTGTTCTCAAAGTCTAAGTGCTGCACTGTCTCTAATTAGCTCTTGCCTCATTCTAGCCCAAGTTTGCTAATGATCTATTAAGAAATGTCAAATGGGTGGCATTATTTGCAGCCGTTAAACTTGTGAAGGACACGTGTTTCTATTATAAAAAATCGTTGACTGCCTTGAATCAAATAATGGAGATCTTTTTCGTCCCAATCTTTGACAACATATATATTGAGGTCATGGTGCACCTATCAGATGGTCACATATTGATTCCACATGACAAACATCCCCAAAAGTGATCGTCCGATAGGTACGCTTATGATCACAATCACTTGTGGGGATGTGTGTCATGTGAAATCATGATCTAACCGTTTGATAGGTGCGCCATGATCTCAAGATCTATCATGTGGAAGATTGGGAAGAAAAAAATGGCCTCTTTCATCTGATTCAAGATAGTCAACTGTTTTTTATGATAAAAATGCATATATTCTTAACAAATTTAATCGGTACAAATAAAGCCACCTTATAAAATAATAAATTTTGTAAGAGAACAATCTCTTCTCTTTATGCCGAAAGAGCTCCAAAGTTCTAGTGGAATCTAACTAAGCAATTAGACAAAAGGTACACAAAAGAGAGGCTTGCCTTACAGATACGATTTTAAAATTAGTAACTTGTTAATTCGAAATTGTTCATCGAGAAGCAAGGTTTTTATTATTGTTAAGAGTTGGTATTAGGTAAAGGACAACTTCTCTCTCTAAACATTAATTAGCATGGAAATTAGTGAAACAATATTTTAAAACTTTTTTGATCGAGTACTTTCATCTTCAACTTAAGATTCTTTCCTCCCAACTTGTATTTCAAGCACTTGAAATATTGACTATTTTAAATTAGATGATGGAGATCACTTTTGCCTCAAATTTTCACACAATGAATTTGGGGATCATAAACTCACCGTCGAACATGGATGCCACGTGGATTCAAATTTTTCCATTTGATGGTAGGCGGATGAAGAATCCATTGTGTGGAAGATTAGGGAAAAAGGATGAAGAATCCATTGTGTGGAAGATTAGGGAAAAAGGATCTCCCTCATCTGATTCAAAATAGTCAACATTTTAAGTACTTAAAACAAAGGTTGAGAGGGAAGAATTATGGGTTGTAAATAAAGGTACTCTTTTTTATTTAGTGTTATAAAAATTTATGCATCTCTTAAGATTGGCAGAAGAAGATTGCCCCATGCACTATTTTTTGACTCTCCATATATTATTATTATTATTATTATTATTATAGAGAACAATCGCTCATTCCTGCCTTAAGTAGATTAGGCCATGCCTTTTTTTTCTTTCTTTGATGACTAAGAAAGCATAATTGTCTCCAACTAACATTTATGACTACACTAAATTTATGATTATTGTGTGGCTTGTGGCTCAACAAAAGGTTAACAATATTGCATCCTTGAGATATAAATTCAATCATCAACTATGACGATGATGGCCAATGGTCAAGTCCTACCAGGTAGAATCGGAACTCCAGTTCTTACCCCATCCGTTGCCATCGGAAATAAGAGAATTTTGACTACACATCATGATATAAAAAGTGACAAAATGAAACACAAGTGCAAGATTTAATGGAATTCATTTTATATATTGCGTATCCATATATCAGTAATTAGGATCAGAGTACTTGTTTCTCAGTGTGGTACAGATGACCCGATCACCATCCTCAGTGCTCAGTCCTACCTACCCTATCATGTTAGTGTATGATTTACTAAATACAACTGCTAGATACTCCGATTGACAAGAAACAAGGATCATGCAGGTGACAAAGACATACGTCTCTTTCTATTAATTTCATCTCCCAATACAATATCAGTTGCCCTCTGCATATAACTTTAAAAATGTTACATACCATTTTTATTCATAAATTAATAAAGAATTGGAGACCTTTGGGGCGTCAAAAGTAACTAGCCGTTCTACCATGCTTACATGGAAATGACGTCTCGATTAGATGCTCTAAATCCTCCACATTTTATTGTCTTTTAATATCTAATAAATATATGTACATAAAACTTAGTAATCTAAATTCTTTCTTAACTATAAATGTTCCCGTTAAAGGGGAGAGATTCTAAAAAGAAAAAAATTTCACTGTCATATTTATATATAAGTAAAAATCTAAAATAATAGGAAATTTTTTAAGAAAAATATATAAGAAAATAGTAAAAATAAAAGTAAAATTGCATTTAATATATAATAATTTTAGATTTTATAATTAAGCCTATTATTGGCCCAGCCCAAAACTCATTTCTAGAATCTTACCCATTAAAGTTTATATTTATGATTTAGAGGGCATTTAGATAACTACATTTTAGGTACATGTCTTTATTAGATATTAAAAAAAAAATATGGGATGATTTAGAAAAATAACTTTAAAGGGAGGAGATTTAGAAAATTATCCTTTTTTATTTAATGTGGCACATATCCCAAAAAACTAACTTTAGAATCATGTTTGAGCGCAATGAGTTACACGTAGTGTTAAGGTCACTTTTCAAAGATGTGTGTTATGTGAAATTAAAAACTAATCGTCTATTCCATAAAAAAAATTACGATAAAAGCTAATCATTTTAAATCGCCCATGACTTCAAGATCCATCTTGTGAAAGATTGGGATGAAAAATGATCTCCATCGTTTGATTCAAAGCAGAGCATAGGCTTTCAACTTGGGTGGACTCAAAGATTTGATAGGTGAATTTAGAGGTATTCTCTTATACACAAAAGTTAGTAGTACTAAGACAAAAAAGAAAATCATTCGTTGGTGTGTTATTATATGTAAATGTAATATTGTCGAACTTTTGATAACCGTGTGACCAAGGATCAAACATGTTTTTATCATTAGCATTGTAAGGTTACGAAGTACACTTGTAATTAGGAATTCAATTGTATATGAAGACAAAATTTTTTAACACAAAAATCTTTTAATCATTTTGAATTATATAATAGAGATATTTTTTCAATTCAATTTTTTAAGTTTTGTTCGAGAGTCAAGAAAGTGCCTGTTTCCGAGCTTTTATGCAGAAAATGCCATTTCCTGGCACTTTATGAGATTTTCCTGTGTTCGGGAGTTTTTATTGGGCTACGTGTTTTCATTGCATTTTCCAGAGAAAATGGACGTTTTGTTTTTGGAAGATTTTGCTCAGGAAAGCTCAGTTTCTGAGCTTGGGCTACTATAAGACACATAAGGAGTCCTACTGAATCCTTTCTTCTCCAGCCAATGTTCCAATTAAGTGTCATTTAAACACAACTTTTAAATGTAGGGGTTGACGATTTAAATGAGGAGTAAATCTGACATTTACTTCATGCACCCACCAATGACATTTAGAAGTGTCGTTGGTAATTTCTCATTGCAACCACCTTGAAGTCGGTGGGAGACTTTTCAAACAATGATGATTTATATTACTCCGAGCTCATTTCTTATAATCTGCCCAACAGAAGTCTTAAACACATTGTCGATTTGATGTCTAAAAATTTTGACAATCATCCGATCAATATAACCGCTTAGATGAAGCTCATAAATATGTGTGGCTATAATATACCGAAGAACACAATACACTTTCTGGCATTTTCTTGAGTAGGTGTAGAACACAAGAAAAGGTCAGAAATTGGAGGAAAATGAGTTTATGAATAATTCAAGAACGTTCTCAAGGAAAATCACTTTCCTCAGAAAGTTAGTTTCTGAGCAGAAAGTGAGGTAGTAATGTTTTAAGCTTTCCCGAGAAAAGCTCAAAAACTGCCAACGAGCCCTTAGAGTCAAAGTCTTTAGATCATGGTGCACTTATTAGAGCACACCAGGTGGCACAAATAAAAAAGTGAGCCAACTACCAAGTTCCCAATACCTTAGTAGTTAGTACAAGCATGTGATCTCATCTCTCAAGCGTTGGTTAAAGAGGCGTTGGGTGGGGCAGCATGGAAGCCCAAGAAGAAATTGGGGTGGGCTGGGCTTTAAAAGCTTTTCCCACTCTTTGTATGATCCCTTTCTAAAATTAATAATAAATTGAATTATAGAGATGTAAATTGTAATTTTGAGTGGGGAAGAGAGAGGAAAAGAGTGTAGAACCCATTGATAGTTGCTCCGACCAACACTAACTCCAAGTATACCCTGTAGGATGGGTATTTGTTCAAAGGCAATCGCCTATTCATCCCTCACACTTCATTGCGTGACTTTCACATTTGAGAATTACATGCCGGAGGGATTGCCGGACATTTCGGGCATAAAAAAACTAGTGTACTCGTTGATAAAAGATTTTATTGGCCTAGCCTAATATGAGATATTTCTCGGGTTGTAAAGCAATATTGTACATGTCAAGAGTAAACAAAATACTAGTCTGTACACCCCTTTACCCGTGCCACACACACTGTGGCAAGACATCTCGATGGATTTCATGCCCGAACTCCCCAAGACTCCGCGAAAACACGATTCCATTTTTGTGGTATTGGACCACTGCTCCAAAATGACCTATTTTATACCTTGCTCTAGAACCTCCGATGCAGCTCTTATTGCAAAATTATTTTTCGGAAAAGTTGTGCGTCTCCATGGGTTTTCCAAAATCATAGAGTCAGATAAGGTATCAAGTTCACTAGTTATTTTTGGAAGACCTTGTGGCACATGATGGGTACCATGCTATAATTTTCTTCGGCCTGTCACCATCTAAAAACCCAGAAAATCGACTAGTGAGGAAGTTATGAGAAGTGAAGTTGTCAATCCCTATTATATCAACTAAATCGACTAGTGAGGAAGTTATGAGAAGTGAAGTTATCAATCCCTATTATATCAACTAAAAAGTAGCCCTTTCTCTTTGGCAACTCATTTTATTAAAGTATTTGCCTCACTCATTTAGATTTATATAATGCGAATAGCGAAAATGTTTACATGTACAATGATCTACAATAAGCAAATAATGATTTGACTTATCTTAGTGATCTTATTGCCCCTCAATCCTATCATTAATGTTTTGTCACTTGCACATAAAATTATGAAGCTTAGGAAGAGCCCTATACTACATCAAGGTTGTGTTGTATAACAAGTAGGGTTGTCAACATGCAAGGTCAGGCCATGAAACAACGCACCTGACTTGATTTTTAAAAAGGATCGGGCATATAAGCTTGGCCCAACAGGTTAGGTCGAAATGAAAATGAGAATATGCATTTGATGTTGGAAAAATTATGAAATGTTAATCTGAAATAATACAGGAAACCGGTCCGAGGCATGAGAAATATCGTTGTCTTTGAACCAATATTTTCCCCACCACTGACAAAGTGATCACCAACAGGTTACCAGTAAACTAGTTCCAGGATACAACGAATCAACTGTGTATTCTTGTGAAGGATTTGGTGAATTCGTTCACGCTATCTGAACTGTGATAGCCAGCGATTTTCCCTACCCAAAAACCTGAGTCGTCGGTTCATGCATCTCAATCCAAACATAATAGCTCGATTCTCCCGAGTTACCAGAGTGGAAGAACCGGGCCATTAGCATAATGTTAAGCACGCATACACACAAGATCATAATACGCAACGAAACTAGCAGAGCGAACAACTAACTAACTAGCACATAGGCTTAAGGAAAACAAGCTAACTAACCATAGTGGTCAACATTATGCAAAAAGTCCATCAGTGAAGGTCATTCTTCACTTAAACAGTTGAGCCACACATATTCACATTGTATTCTTTTATCCGAGCATTTACCTTACAAAATCTCAAACTATCACACGCCACACGATAACAAAACTCTTAAAATCTGTAAGACAAAATAAGCTCCACCCGACATAGCTACCGATAATGCTCCTCAGGCAGATCCTCCTCCTCGTCTCCGGGGGTATAGTCCATATCCTCTTCCTACTCCAGATCTCGCACAGGGTCAGCTCCCACAGCTGAGACATATAGTCGAGGAATGAGCTTCATCCAAGCTCAGTAGGGATATATATAATGCAAAATGATATAGAATCATTCTACTCATGGCATAGATGCATATACAAATCATTTAGCAGTTTAATAAACTATCGAAAGCATGCAAGCATGAGCAAATATTTGAAAAGCATGTGTTTATAAACATGTCAATGCAAAGAGCGTATGAATTGGAATCAATAATCGAGCAAGGATCATAGATCAAAATTTCGTTCGATATCGATACGGTTCATTGAATGTACCGTATCGGTCATATATATGTATTAACCGGACAATACATTCAATGTATCGTTCGGTACCATCCAATACCGATACGTATCGTCCGATACGCATCGATTTTGGGCTCAGACGATATGTATCGGTTTTTCGATATTTTGATCCATGGCAAGGATACACAAATCAAGCATATAGGACTATATAATCAAGCATGACACAAAACAAGCATATAGGATCATATAATCGAGCATGGCACAAAACGAACGTATAAGATCGTAAAGTCAAGCATGTCACATCACATCAAGTAATCGAGTCACATTTTATTAGCGTGAGTATCCCGTAACGGGAAATAGAGAGCAGTCCGTAGCGGACACAAGGTAAAAGCCCCGGGGACTCCACCCCTCCCTTGGAGATTCCACTCCACTCACCTCTAATCACGCAATTGCATCCGTAGCAGAGAGGCGATCTTTGAAATATCACTATATTTTGCACCCAAAGAACGACACTTAGCCATCCAATGAAAGTCATTTGACAGTTGTTATGAAGTTTTAGTGGTTTCAGGTGTTTTTGACTGTTGAATCTTGCAGGAGCGTAATTGAGCGTAATTAAGGGTTGCACGAGAACATTAGACCAAGAAGCCAGAAGAACCATCGAAATTCGTGAAAATAATTGATTCGTCTAGCCTCCACTAGAGGAATGAAGATATTGCATGTCATTGTCAATCGATTGAATCTCATGAATCAATCGATTGACAAGGATGACAGCTTTTTCCCCCTTTTATTTTAAATTTGAATTAATCTAATCAGTTGATATATGTAACTCAATCGATTGAATTCAAATTTAAATAATTCCTAAAGAGATTTGAAGTAAATCGATTGAAATTTGAACTTCAGTCGATTGAGCCTATTATGAAAGTTTTCCTATCTGCACTCTATAAAAGCAATGCTATGCTTAGGGTTTTGGGGACTTTTTTTTTGACAGATTTTTCTTAGATTTTCCAAGTTTTCTTTTACATTTTGAATTATAGTTTGTAATTAGGAAAAGAGTATTATAAGGATAGATCTTTTGATAAATAAAAGAATAGTTTGGTGATGGCTTTTGGTTTGCATTGGTAGATCAAGGATGAGCAAATAAAACCCCTCGTTCAAGGAGGAAGCAACCCCTAGATGAGTAATTGATTTACTGTCATTTCTACAATTTCTTATTATAATCCTTGGTAGGGGGGTCATTTCGGATAAATTTCAAGAAAATTTTGAAAAGTTTCAAAAAAATTTCGGGGAGTAAAAAAATATATTAAATATAAATTATATTTGTCACTATGCCCAAAATGTGGCCTATATTTTTAACAGTCTGGATTGAAGGTAGAGTCTACCAAATTTATTGAAAATATATGCAAATTATTATACTCTATGGTGCTAGGTAACATCATATGATACCTTTGATATAATTGTTTATTTCCATTTTCTGAAAAATAAATGGCATACCCATAGTAATATTATCAGAAGATCTAGATATGAGGTACTTTTTTAAACAACTCATATATGAGCCCAACCGGCCTAAGAGCATAAGCCCAAGCCCAGCCCATTTAAATTTCAAGCTTTAAAGTGTTAGCCCAAGCCTGGCCAAGGAGCTTTATTTCAAGCCCGAATCCTCCTTAAAGGCTAAAGTTGGTCAGATCTAACGGGCTGGTCCTGGATAGCCGGCCCATATCCAACCTTACCAATGGGAAATCTAATGGTTATCTCAATCCCCAGTGGAAAAGCTTTATTCTACCATGGTTAAATACGTAAGGAGGCCTCATATCCTCTCCACACCCGGTACACTGAAGGATTTTTGTGCTTAAAAAATATAATAATTCACCCACGAGTTGCATCGAAAAGAAAACAATGCAGACTTCAAAAGAGCTTCTTGTACATGTAACAAAGCCGCCCTCATCTAGATTTTGAAAGTAATCGAGCTTAGACAGGTGACACTACAGTTCATCATGTGTCATGTATTGCGTAGGATCCCCAGAAATCTCAAAGGTTGCATAAAGCAAAACCATTTGACTGCCTCAAATCACAAGATGATATGTTTATTCGTTGATGCAACTTTGACCAAAACCCATTTTTTATTTTTTAGTTTTTTATACCCTATTAACCCTAAAAAAAATGCAAAACGAAGAGATCGTTCCGTTTCAGGGGGATAAGATCGAAGTTTCTAGCATTGGTGTCTACGGTTAGAGCTGAGCGCATGGTCAAGAACGGGTGTACTGGCTACTTGCCGTTTTTGAAGGACGACAAGGAAGAGAAAAACATCATTTATGAGGTTGAGGTGGTACGAGACTTTGAAGATGTTTTCCTAGAAGAATTGTCAGGATTACCTTCAGAGAGAGAGGTGGAGTTCGCTATCGACTTAGCACTGAACGGAGCTGTTCTAAAGAACCATACACCGAATGGCTCCATCGAGTTGAAGGAACTGAAAGAACAGTTACAAGAATTATTGGACAAAGGGTTTGTAAGACCTAGTGTGTCTCCTTAAGGAGCACCGGTCTTATTTGTAAAGAAAAAGAATGGGTCAATGAGGCTATGCATTGACTTCCGTCAGTTGAACAAACTCACCATAAAGAATCGGTATCCTTTGCCCCTGATTGATGATTTATTTAACCAGTTGCAAGGAGCGAGATATTTTTCTAAAATTGATCTGAGGTCGGGATACCATTAGCTGAGGGTCAAGGCAAAGGACATCCAGAAGACAACATTTAGAACACGGTATGGGCACTACGAGTTCTTGGTAATGCCATTTGGGTTGACAAATGTCGCGTCATTTATGGATCCGATGAATCGGTGTTTAAACCCCACCGACAAGTACGTCAGATTTGTTGATGATATTTTAATATACTCCAAGACGAAGAAGGAGCATGAGGAGCACTTGAGAATCGCACTACAGATGTTGCGGGAGTATCAATTATATGCCAAAATTAGTAAATGCGAATTTTGGTTAGAAAAAGTCAGCTTTTTGGGACACATCGTATCAAAGGATGGTGTCACAGTAGATCCGGCTAAGATCGAGGCTGTGGTGAAATGGGAATAGCCAAAGACGATGACAGATGTACGTAGCTTCCTTGGTCTTGTTGGTTACTACAGACATTTTGTAGAAGGATTCTCAAAAATATCAGGGCCACTTACGAGACTCACTCGAAAGGATGTAAGATTTGAGTGGACTGAAGCATGCGAGAAGAGCGTTCAAGAGCTCAAGAAAAGGCTCACTTCAGCTCCAGTGCTTGCGATTCCTTTAGGTAGTAGAGGGTTCGCAGTGTATAGCAATGCATCACACAATGGTCTAGGCTGTGTACTCAATCAGGACAAAAAGGTTATAGCTTACGAGTCAAGGCAGTTGAAAGATCACGAAAAGAATTACCCGACACATGACCTGGAGTTAGCAGCAGTCATCTTTGTGCTAAAGATTTGGATACACTATTTGTACGGTGAAACTTTTAAGATATTCACCAACCATAAAAGCCTCAAATACCTATTTACTTAGAAGGAATTGAACATGAGGCAGCGCAGATGGATGGAGTTTCTCAGAGATTATGATTGTTCCATACAGTATCACCCTGGTAAGGCTAATGTAGTAGCAGATGCCTTGAGTCGTAAGGGTTCGGCTCAGTTAGTGAGCCTTATTATGGGAATACACTGCTAGAAGCTATTTGAGGACCCAGCCTTATATGATGCAAAGTTTGAAGTTCAAGGTTTAGGGCCTTCTTGGCCAATATCACAGTAAGACCAACTATTTTTGAACGTATTTGCGAGCTACAGATGAGCGATCCAGAATTGGTCAAAATTAGGCAGGGCGTGATTGAGGGCACCAGACCCGATTTCTCGGTTAAGGATGATGATGGATCCTTGCTATTAAGGGGACAACTGTGCATTCCAGTTGATGACGAATTGCGGTGAACTATCCTAAATGAAGCTCATAAATCAGTATATGCTATACACCCTAGTAGCACGAAGATGTATCAAGACTTGAGGAAGAGTTATTGGTGGAGAGGTCTAAAAAAAGGCGTCACTGAATACGTGTCAAGGTGTCTGACGTGCCAACAAGTGAAGATAGATCATAGACACCCTGCTGGATTGTTACAACCTCTGCTAGTGCTTGAGTGGAAGTGGGAGTCAATTTCGATGGACTTCATATTGGGATTATCCCGGACTGCAAGGCGACACAACGCCATTTGGGTAATCGTGGATAGGTTGACTAAGTCAACCCACTTTCTACCATAAAACACCACGTATATGGCTGGAAGGCTAGCAGAATTGTATATGAAAGAGATTGTACGGCTGCACGACATTCCAGTTAAGATAGTGTCAGATCGTGACCCTCTCTACACTTTAAAATTCTGTCAAAAGTTTCAAGAAGGGATGAGTACGTGATTAGAATTCAATTCGACATTCCACCCACAAACCACCGGACAAACCGAATGAGTGAACCAAGTGATAGAAGACATGCTCAGAGCTTGTATGCTTAGTTTTCAAGGATCATGGAATTAACACCTACCCTTAGTTGAATTTAGATAATAATAGCTTTCAAGCGAGTATCGGTATGACACCGCATTTAAGCACTTTATGGATTTGGCGATGTTGATCACCGATCAATTGGGAAGAGACCGGCGAAAAATTCATATTAGGTCCAGAGGTACTCGAAGACAATGCCGATATCATTCGTATGATCAGAGATAGAATCAAATCAGCTCAGAGCAGACTAAAGAGTTAAGCCGAGCTGAAGAGGATGAGTGTTGATTTTTGGGTTGGTGATCACGTGTTCGTCAAGGTATCACCCATGAAAGGAGTCGTGAGATTTGGAAGGAGGGGCAAGCTAAGCCCTAGGTATTTTGGACCATTCGAGGTGCTAGGAAGAGTCGACAAGGTTGCCTACCGTATTGGACTACCTCCTCTATTCGATCGTGTGCATAATGTGTTTCACGTGTCTATGCTCCGAAAGTATGTGAGAGATCCTACGCACATCTTGACGGATCAGCAAACCGAGATGTTTGAGGACATGATGGTGATTGAAGAGCCGCAATTCCTTGATAGGAAGGACCAAGTCCTGCGCACTAAGTGTATCCCATTAGTGCTCGTCAAGTGGGGACATCATCCTCCCGAAGAGGCGACTTGGGAGTGGGAAGAGGAAGTTAGAGCCCAGTATCCTCAGTTGTTTCAAGAGACTTGAAAGAGAGCCTCATTAGTTTAATGAATTTAAACTCATAGGTGTAAATAATATATGACAAAAATTGTAATAGCTATGTAATTAACACCATTCAGTATTATAGAAAAGATGTTTAGTACAAAATGTGCCAAATGTAGAGTACAGATGCTTCAAAGGGTAATAAATTTCACGATCATTAGGAGTTAACAAGGAGAAAACACAAAATTATGTTAAAACCGATTGGTCGATTAGGCAATTGATCGTCGATTTTCACAAACAACACAAGTTTAGGTTAGAAATGAGAAACCGATCGATTTTAGAATTGAGTCGATTGTAAATCGACCAGTCGAAATCACGACTCAGGTTTTTAAAGGAAAAATCGACCGGTCGATTTTTGAAATTCGACCAGTCGATTTTGTTCAGACGATTTTAAAGGGGGTTTTTCTCGTTTATTCCAACATTTCATTCGGGGGTTTTTATTTGGGGCTGTACTAGGGTTTGCGTGGAGAAAAAAGGGAGAAGGGTTGGGAGCTCGCTTTCGCTTCGATTCTTCTCCGATTTGGATCCAAATCTGATCAAAAAGGTAAACCCTAGTTCCTTGAACCTTTGATTTTGGATTATTCCTTCTTTTGGATCCCTAGTTACCGTTTTGGGGACAAACCCTAGCTATGCTGCCTAAAATGCGACAGTCTTCGAAGCCTTCGGCTTCGAAGCTACCGGTCCGATGCCCTAACGCGTCAGCACTGCCACCACCCACGACAACACAAATGTCGGCACCACGCCTTCGAATGAGCCTTTACCACCACCGCCGCCACCTTTAAATCAGCCCAATGAGTGGTGGGCAGCCAAGAAAATCGAAGTTGAATACAAAATTGATCCAGCCCTATTTGAGGACGAAAATGTACAGGGAGATACCGTGTGGGCTCGAAACTATCTTGAAAAGGCTGGTTTAATCAATATTTTGGAACCATTACACATCTATTACTATCCGAGGCTCGTACGCCTCTTTTATCAAAATCTTAAACCGACTAGTACAACTTCCGTGATTAGAACCACAATTGATGGACGCGATTATCAATTTACTTGGGATCATGCGTCTAAAGCCCTTCAATGTTATGACGAATATTCGGATGATAACGAACTTTTGCCCCCTTTTGAAACGGACATCCATTATAAGGAGATTTGGAGAAATGACCTAGGGACGACACGAGTCCGGTCATTCTATTCAGAGGGTTGATTTACCTCGTCACTTATGGATATTGGATACCATAATAAAGTGCAACCTCTACCCTATGAGACACAATGCAGAGAGAGTAGAAGAGGTCCAACGGGCATTGTATGCGGCGTTCAAGGGTCGTTGGTTCAACGCACCAAAGATGGTGTTTGAGGGTATGATCTATATACACGACAAGCTGTTGAGGGGTGGAGGCAAAGCAAAGGAATGTCTTCCGTATGTCCGTTGTATATCCTCTATGTTTGAGGAGTACGTGACTGAGGGACCCTATCTGGTCTCTCCTGGTGAACCATAGTGACCGGGTGGAACTGTTTACCTTTAAGGATTGGAACCGAACTAACAACTAATTGAAGGTTCTACCTCCGGCAGGTGAACAAGCACCACCTCCTCCCCCTGAACCTGAGCAAGCACAAGGTGATCAAGTTCCCCCACCCGAGCAACATGTGCCCCTAGTACCCGAGCCTCCAATCCAACAGCAGCCCCCCTATCAGATGCCTCCTCCGCCGCAAACAGACTCCGACGTGTTACGTGATATCCTCGTCAGATGACGCAAGTAGAAGAGTGCAATAGGCTACTACATCGTCGGATGGATCATCACGAGGGCGCCTTCGCACAATGGATGCAGTATGCATACCCCACGGATTATATGACGCGCCTAACAGACACTCGCGCAGCTGTACCAGACCGATGGTACTACTCTACAGGAGCCTCTACTTCAGGCTGTATTCCTAGAGATGGAGAGGTTGCGGATGCGCGCCTGTGGACGAGGCGGGACCTTCCAGAGTGCCACCGGGGGATGCGAAAGTTTGTGTGAGGGTTGATTTTTATGCACTTTTGATTTTGGTTATACTAGGGCGCATTAATACTTTTTGAAATATGGTTGTCATTAATACAGGTTGGGGTCAAAATGTTAAAACTGTTGTGGCATGGTTGCCACGTTGACAGATTTGTGGTCATTTTGGAACTATCGTGACTTGGTGGTCACTTGGCTTTTGGAGGTGTATGCGAATATATATTTGAATTCTCTTATACAAAGTGTGTGTTGATTGTCGTTCTACATGTGGGAATGTGAATGTGTTTCTTGCAGGTACTTAAACTCCGATTGTTTAACTTCATGAATGAGTGGGTAATATTGTGTATGTGTTGGCCATTGTGAAAATGTTGCCTGGCTTCGACTAACAGTTTTAGTTAAATTAGGCTTGTTCAGTCCTTATTCACGGATTGGAGTCGCTGGTGCCGAGCACTGCCTTTACTATCCCTTCGCGCTTCCAGTGCGCGGAGGGGAGGGGGTTGTCCCTTCCACTAGGATGAGTGGCACCTTAGTCAATTTTCGAGGACGAAAATTCCTAAGGAGGGGAGAATGTAACGTCCCATAAAATCTCGACCTTTGAAACAGTACCTCGGGATGCGTATCGTCAAATCGGAAGCGTATCGTCAGATCGGATGCGTATCGTCAGATCGCGTGCTTGATCGATGAATAGTTGACAGGTTAAGAAGGTTGTGAGTACGTGAAGCTGAGGATGGGTGTAGAACCTAGTGTGTGCTTTATGTAGAACAGGTATCCTAGTATAGGTGTTTGTGCCTTGCACCTGATATGGGACTAATATAAGAGAGGAAACATTAGAGTAAATGTTAATCCTAGGTTGGTAAGCAATTTATGAAGAGAGAGGAGAGAAGTAGAGGAGAGGAAAATTTATGAGGGTGGGAGGAATTGGAGACGCGCATTCAATTCGGCTTTGGATTTCCGCGAAATTCGGAAATTCTTGCTCACAAGCCCTAGCTTGGAGTGTGAAGCCTTGGATCGACAAATCGATCGATTCGAAGGTACGATCTCGTAGTTTTGTTTTGATAATAAATAGTAGATCATAATTGTGGTTTAATTGAGTATGTAGAAAGGAAACTTAGGAAGAAAATGAAAGAAAAATTAATGGAAATGGATCTGTGAGAAACAGATCATAGCTGTTTAAGATTGGCGAAAATCGACCGGTCGAATCTTGAATCGACCGATCGATTTGGCTATGAGATGGAAGGTTGAGAACCGCAAGCGATTTCGACCAGTCAAAATTAATTCAACCTTCGACCGGTCGATTTAGAAAAACCGACCGGTCGAAATGGAATCGACTAATCGATTTCCACAAAACGGGAAATATAAATTTTATAGTTTTTGGCCGGACCGGTCGAACCGAAACCGACCGATCGATTTTGAATATCCGATCGATTGATTTTGGAAATCGACTGGTCGGTTTTGGTGCCAAGTAAAGTGTTGGGTTTCGTGAGCAAAACTGGCCGGTCAAAATGGGATTCGACCGGCCGATTCTTGACAGTTAAGCTGAGTTATGTTTTGATATTTCGGAACTTCTAGGATATGAATTATTTCCCTATTTCGCATCAATTTTGACGTTCTGATCATAATCGTGTGTGTATTAGGCGTGATTGAACCTGAGGAGAATAACAAGCAAGCTCGAGCTACGTGAGCCTAGGAACCTTGCACGAGGTAAGAATAGCCATGTAATAAGCGTAATTGAATTGATGAACATGTGCGTAGTGATGCATGAGACATGTGATACATGAATGCATTTAGTGTGAAATTTGCTAAGCTTTTTAGACTGCATGTTTTGCTATGCTTATGAACTCATTTAGATAAATCAATTATAATTAAACTCGAATTTTGAGAAGCACATTGGTACTTTCAGCAAGTAACTACTACTTGAATATGCGAGCATGACATCTAGCTGATGTGGAAATATGTGTGTGTGTGTGTGAATCCTAAGAGTTTGAAAACTAATATGTTTATGACACTTTCATGGCGAATAACTATAAGTATATTTGCACATTGTATTTAAGGTTATTTGAATACCCAACCGACGCGGCGGTATAACCGCGACCGACGCAGCGGGATATCCACGACCGGTACGGCGGGAGATCCGTACAACTTGTGCTCCGATCCGGCGGGATATCCGGTCTTTGGTTTTCATTTGGGAAGACATTTCGTCCGACAAGTCACTCCATTCCCGAGGGCTTGTATTTATGTGAAATATGGTTCAATTAAACGATGATGGTGGGTATTCCATCGAGGCTCGAAGCTATATTGCTCGGGGATTATTTAAGTGAGGGTTTTAAGTGTGTGTGTTAAAAAGAACATGTTTTTGGCTTAAAGGATATGTTAAACTTCTGAATGTGCATCTTCTATAAGTCTTCTATCGCCTTAAAGCGTATGTTTTCTCTTAGTCAAATATGTACTGCACAATGTCATGAAATATATGTTTATGATGAAATACGCATATTAGATCTATTTTCCTTATTGAGCTATGATGTAGCTCACTCTTTTGATTATACGTCACAGGTATAGGAGAAGATTTGGTAGCAGAGGACCAGGATAAGCAAGATTTTGATTACGTGCCTCTCAAGGAGAACGAGCCTCCTCCGGAGGACTACTTCTAGAGGATTTTAGGCATCTTTTAGAGATTATTTTGTTAGGCTCGACGTCCAAATTTCGCTTAATTTGAAAACAATGTAATATGTATAGAGATTTTATGTTTTGGCAAACCATCGAGGGCGATAAAGGGGTATCATCGATGGTTCGGATCGGTTCTTTGTCCTATGGAATTGGCTTGGGAGTTAGAACCGTCTTTTGGATTTTGAGTTGGCATGATTATGACGGTTGAAGAGATTTATATGATCTCTTTATGTTGTAAATTGTATGCTGCTCTCTGCTATGTGTGTATTTGTACCACGTGTTCTGCAAGTGTGGTTGGGCACGGTCTGGAAATCGTGCTGACGACTCGGGTTTCGGGGTTCCAAAATTCGGACTATCACAAAGTTTTCTAAGAAAAACATCAAGTGCATGCAAATGTATACCCTCGTCGTCCTTTTTTTTTTTTTTTCTTTTCTTGTTGTTGAATATTGTTCTTTATTAGGGTAAAAGTTTTATATGGTATATTTGATGGTTATCAGTTGCTAGCTCTATTTATAGTTAGAAATTAGATACTTTACTCCAAAAGTAGGCTACGAAGCTGTCACAAATATGTTCCAATTTGGGCTCAGATGATCGATTAAGATTTATTAGATGATGTAAATGTAGTTGGGAATGGTAATCCAAATAGATGGATTAAGGCTGTGGTCTATGATGGTCTCGTGATTAGTGGCTGGATGATGCAATCAAGATCACCGATTAGAATGAAGTGTACCTTCTAGAAGGCTTTGTTGTATATAATTAAGGACGTTTTACCTTCTAGACACTATCACGGTATCACCTATATAGGCACCGGAGTTGCTTGTTCTACAAGTTAGGGTTTCTAGACTTACATATTAGGAGGTAGTATATATGTGTAGGGGCACCCTACTTTAATAACATATTTCGGAAGTGCAAAATTGGCTTTTAGGTATTATTTTCTTTTCTTCTCTTGTTTTTTATTTTTTCTTTTCTTCTTTTTATTCTTTTTTCATACTTTTATATTTTAATATTTTCTGTTATCTTGTTCGCCTTAATTATATTGTTGTAGTCGAAATCAGAAGGAATTTTCATTAACATTAATCACATATTTCGGGAGTGCAAAATTGGCCTTGAGGTATTATTTTATATTCTTCTCTTGTTTTTTATTTTTTATTTTCTTCTCTTTTTATTTTTTTATATTTTTATATTCTTTGTTACTTTGTATAAAAATATTTTTTTATTCTATTGCTACAGTAGAAATCAGAAGGAATTTCCAATAACTTTTAGCAGCGTCTCCACTTATACAGAAAGATTCTAACTCCTTTTAGGTTTTTACCATTAACAAGTATAAAGTTTGTGGAAAAATAAAATAAGTCTGCTATAATGCTTGGAGAGTTTTACACAATAATTCTGTCCCCAATAAAAACTAATTTAAAACTAAAATAACAAAATCAAAAGAAAAACTTAGAAACAAAGATTATGAGAATGGACTTTTTTTTTTATTAATTCAAAATTGAAATGACCTTTGATCCTTCTTGTTTGATTTGAACTCTGATTTCTTGATCTTTATAGAAGATATAGCGTATGAAGATCATGTATTCACTTGATTGCTTGATTGGTCTGGAGGAGGAAGCTAATATATATTGATTGGACCCCATTTTGAAAAGTGTTTTGAGTTAGGATTTTCTGTTGGTATTTATACAAAAGTTAGTATTAGTTGTTCTATGTGTGCACGAAGGAAGGTTGATGGGTTAATCCTGTTCCTCCCAAAATTTTCTTTAGGTACCATTATTTACAACCGAGATTCTTTTATGCAATCGGGTTTACCTTTGCAAAAGTCATTTTAATTGCTTTGATTTCCAATTTCTTTGGTATAAGTGGCTCAATATCGCACTAATGATTGAGCTCATTCTACATTCAGTTCTTCCACATAGAGGATCTTGAGGTCCCGGTGTACTATTAGACCTTATGTTAATTTCACATTGTACACATGTGACCCAAAAATTAGGTTGGATGATACATTCACAAGTACATTCAATTTTTGAGATGTGTGATAGGTTGAATAACATATAGCAGGCCTATCCAAAAAAGTGATCCTAAGATGTAATTTTTGGATCACTTTTTGGGGATGTATGCCACATATAATCGGCATCCATGACCATACGATCCATTATGTGGAGTTTGGGACGAAAAATGATTTCTCTATCATCGGATTCAAAGCAGTCAATAGTGAGATTACCTTCTCAACTAGGGTGAGAACAGAATTTCAGGGGTGAAAATAATGATAACCTTTTAAATAAAAGCAAAGTTCCCTCTTACTATTTTCAAATGAATACCATCATTTACACCCAGTAAAACTATGACCTCACCCCACCTCCTTCATCAGCATTCATTGACTTCTTTTGAGTTCGACGATAGAGATTGTTTATCATCCCAATCTTTCACACAATTGATTTTGCGATCATTGGTGTACAATCAAACAGTCATTTTTTAATTATACGTGGCAGATAGCCCAAAATGTGACTCCAAAACCACACAATCCATATCACATTGAAATGTAGGGTTCCTTTCTCATACCAGTACCATGTGTAATGAAAGACCAACCATTTTAAAAAATAATCTGTATCGTCTGAATCAAAGCAATCATTGCATGCCGATAGGAGGAGATGGGGTGACGTCACTGTTTCACAGGGTGTAAATAATAGAATCTTTTACAAAGGATAGTGTTATATGGCAGGTAGGTTTTGTGCAAACTGCTAATGTGACGCTACGCAATTAGCTGCAAGTGCAGTGGGGCTAAGGAATGCAGGTCGGGGCACCTAAATGCCATTTGCAAAACTGATTTCCTATCGATTCGCTACTGGTTTGGGTGCTTGAAATCGAAATCTGGTTCAGTGGGTTTAAAAAACCAACCCAAAACAAGCAAATAAGCCATCCAAGGATTCTTTCCGGAGGCTTTCAAATAAACCAACTTATCACATGAACTATTTCAGACAAATCATGTAAATCCCTTTGATTGGTTATCTCGAATGTTTAAATTTTTAGATATTCTACCTCACCTAGGTTTTTAACTAGGATGGTCACATAAACAAAGTCCCTCACCCACTTTCGTACGCCCCCGTCCACTCCTCATTCAACTATCATGGGTTTAGGTAAGTTGCCTAAACCTTGAGAGTAAGCTGCCTCTATCCTAAGAGTGACTCTCGTAGTCATTTATACACCAAAATGGTGTTTAAATGATCTTACACCATCAATAGTTTAAGATTTGGGTAATTCGAACCATCAAAGTGATAGATCATAGATCGGAATGCAAAAGGCTCAAAGATGATGTTTTAGAGAGATTTAACTCATCCGACTTGTGGACTATAATATCAATCGTTGTTTTTAATTTTAATGGCTGATATTAAAGTTCATCAATAGGATGGGTGACATCCACTTATCGACATTTTTTTATATTAAGTTGAAACATGTTCCAATGATAGATTGCCACTTGGACAATTTAGAATGATCATGGATGTATGGCGCATGACATACTTATCAATCACACTTTAATAGTGAGAGATAAAAAGTGACATCTTAATGGTGCAGTGTAAGATCACTTAAACACCATTTGGTACTTAAATGTCCGATAAAGAGCCTATCCTTTATCCTAATATTATGGAGAGTGCGAATGTTGTTGGTTTTATGTGTATAATAGAAGTAAGGTATCAGTAATGCAAATGATAACAACAAGAGTTAGTTTATAATGAGTGTTCACTCATATGATGGACACAACAGTCCCCACATATGTGTGACAGCATGACATGGGAGGACTTCGAATGCACGAAAGTCCATGCACAGCACCCAGTCACACAAATGTGTGGACTTCTTTAATGCCCATAATGGATGGACACTCATTGTAGACTAACTCTAGTAATAATGGTGTGGTATTGGTAGAAGTAGTTGTACTTGTAATAATACTATTTTACTATAGTTATTGGTGTTAATGTTGCCACTCATTACAATTACTATTGCTCCTACTACTGGTGCTTTTGATGTTGGTACTATTATAGATATAGCAATTGCAACTACTGCTGCTATTGGTGTTTCTTTTGCTACTACTTCTCTTTCTACGATAGTATTAGTAACAAGAGTAGTTACAAAAGCAACAAAAATAGCAATATTAGTTGCAGTTGTTGTATCAGCAATAGAAACAATAACAATAACAATAGTGATAGGTGCATTAGCAACGTAGAAGGTGCATTAATTATACTAATGAGAGTAGCACTAATAATATATTAGTAGAAGGAAAAAATTGGTAATAATCACATATCATGGTGAGACAATCATAATGTTTTGATTTGCATGAGTTGGATGCTAGAGTGTGAAAATCACAAAGAAGGTCCCTGCTTAGAAAACTCTATCTAATCCGATCTGATGTAAGCCCAACTCGTTTCTGTCCAACCCTATACCCTTCACCTAACTCGATACCCCTCTCACAAAGAAAACCTAGAAAGTAAAATAAACTTAAGGGCTATTGTTGCACTTGCTGTTCTAGTGTCTATATATATATATATATATATATATATATATATATATATATATATATATATATATATATATATATATATATATATATAGGTTATTTATATATTTTTAACATACAAAAGATAGAGTGGACATGTTAGGAAGCACCATGCGGTATGACATACAGTGCGATATATATGGGTACGGCGATATGGTAATTTTCAAAAAATAGGATACGGGAACAAGGTATATATATATATATATATATATGATACAACCCCCCTAACCTGATTTTTAAAACGGATTGGGCATATAAGCTTGGCCCAATGGGTTAGGTCGAAATGAAAATGAGAATATGCATTTGATGTTGGAAAAATTATGAAATGTTGATATGAAATAATACAAAAAATCGGTCCGAGGCACGAGAAATATCATTGTCTTTGAACCAATATTTTTCCCCACCACTTCGACAAAGTGATAACACTATAAAAAATAAGTCTATTAGCGGCAGCTAAAACTGCCGCTATTAACAAAAAAACTGCCGCTAATACCCTCATCGGTCGTTGTAAAAACTGTCGCTACTGGTGTTGTCGCTGTTTTGTTTTAGCGACAGTTTTTATAACTGCCGGTGAGGATATTAGCGGCAGTTTTTACAACTGCTGCCGCTAAGTTGTCAATAATAGTAGCAATTAAAAAACTGCCGCTACCATGTTTATACCGACATTACAAATAGGGCATCAGCTAGCTAGATTGAAATACCCCTCACAAACAGGGCATCAACCACAACATAAAAATTAGATGATATATTAAAATTAGACAAAAGATATATTAATGATTGAATGATACAATATTGCTGGTTATGTTGGAATCCATTTTTGTATTACTAATATAAATTTTAAACCCAACGTGAGCTGCTGAAGAAAACACAAGCCATTGAAGAACATTTAAAAAAAACTCAACTCATCCTTCTCACTCACCTTCTTCCCCAACTCCCTCCCAATCTTCATAAACTTCTCTTTCGCAGCCTCATATTTGGCTTTCGCTTGTTCCGTCATGCTCTTGCTCGTTGTCTCGTAAGCTTTCTCCATCTTTACTTTTGCCTCCTCATCAGCCTTCTCTTTTTCTCTGGACTCCCAACCCATCTTGGCTCCTAATTCGCTCGCATGCTTCGACACCTTCTCTTTCGCAGCTTCGTATTTAGCCTTAGCTTCTTTTTTCATTGTCTTTCTCGCTATTTCCTTAGCTTTTTCCATCTCTATTTTTGCTTCCTGATAAGCCTTCTCTTTATCTGTCATTAATCCCCTCACCTTCTCTTTCACTACTTCCTTAGTTTCCCTTGCAAAACTCATAGTAACAAGTTAGATATCAGGAATAAGTTGGCAAGGAGAAGACAAACTATAGATAAAAATGCCATGAAAAAATAAAAAAAGTGAATGATACAATATTGTTGGTTCTATCAGCATGTTCTGTTGACAACAAGTTCCCAACGTGTGTTGTTAAAGCATATAAGCCCTCCACATCATCAGGTCCATCCTTTGAAAGCTCTCCTGCATCAAACCCTGATACAAATTTTCACATTGTTAAATTATAAGACAAGAAAATTAGCAATAAAAAACATGGATATCAAAACGTGACCATAATCAAAGTTGATAACCAAATGAAATTTTACCATTTCTATGAACTGGATTAGCTATGCCATGTAGCTGGATTAGCTATGCCATCCAGCTGAGATTGTCGTACCTTCAATATATGCTCTCGAAGGCATATATTTCGTGGGGCATATGAACGAGATCTTATATTCCCCCTTGGAACAAAAGGACATGCTTTTGGTACCTTCATAATGACAAGGCAATTGACTGAGACTTTGAGGTACACAACGACTCGTTTACTTGAACTTGATTCCAATCAATTAAAAAAAATACAATTATACATTATTTGATTTTTCAAAAAGAATTTGAAACACCAATGACCCACTTTTCTTAGGATGACATTTTCTCCACAACGCTATAATCTTTCTCTGAGATAAGTGCCTAGAAGTCAGAATGGAGGAAATTTTGACAGGAGCGGGCTTGTCAACCTGCTTGCAAATAATGTCAATTTCATGTGAATTAGAAAACATCATTCACTTTTAAATAATCTAAAATGCATTTGAATAATCTATTGAGTCACACAAACAGAATCAATATGGTTAGTCAACACGATTGAATAAGAAACAAAATGTTTTATTACACCAAACACAACTAATAATAATATTTTATTATACTAATTAGTTAATAATGAAAGGTTAATTCTTGAATTTTTCAAAATCCAACGATTTTTGTAACTATGCTCTTAAGCACTTATCGATCTCTCGTGAACCCCTCTTCTCTTAAAACCCCAAACACAACTAATAATAATATTTTATTATACTAATTAGTTAATAACCGAAGGTTAAAATCAGATCCTTACACATATACACCCAGATTTTATATGGGTTAAGATATTGGGTCAAATATTAAACTATATTGGCCCTTGGGTCACATTATGTCATATTGGCTCATTGTTAGTAAGGATAATTGGCAAAATACCAAATTTTAAATACTTTTATATATTTTTACTATTTTTAAAATAAAAAAAGTTGCTTAAATATTGGCCGATTTGGCTTATATTGGTAAGTATGGCCTGAGATCTACCTGACATGTCGATATATGTTGAACTTTAAATCCTAGCCCCTTAAAAACAATAAATATTATTACACCATTGATTTGAAATTTTTATCCTACACCATTGAAGTGTGTTTATTATTGTGGCATGTGGCGCACATATGCGATCAATCTCAATTATCCTAGTGCCAATTCATATTTTGAGCATTTTCCATTTGAAATATTATACCTATAAAATGATGAACTCTAATATACCATAGTTCATTAATGGTTGAGAACGAGTGATATTTGTTGAGTTTTGTTATAATTGTGACTTTAGTGCCATTGTAGTCTTGTCTCTCCTCTTATTAGGATATAACTTTTTTCATTCATTGCCAATTGATTTTGGGTTGGATGTCCACAGTTTTCGTGGTATGTCATAGTAGGCTTTTCACTACTCAGTGTCACCAATTAACTTCTCCACATGGTTTGACTTAGTCCGACCTCAACGGGCGGGGATGTGTTAACTTTATTCCCAATATAGCTTTATCCCTCATCTTATAAGATCAAGCGCGACCATTCCATTTATTGCCAATTAGTTTAGAGCTGAAAATTCATATTTGATCACCATATAATTTATCACATTGACAATATGAATTACTTTCATTTTAAACCATTATTATCGGTGTCATATGATTTAAATATCAATTTGATGTTTGAATAACAACATATACATAATTTTCAATATTCGAGTGCATTGAATATTGTGGGCTGCTATGTGCATACCACCTGTTTCCCGTACACCTAAGAGAAAATAGAGTGGCGTAGATAGCAAAAGTTGGTGTGCACCTAGAAAATATATTTTATTTGACCTAAAACAGTTTGGAAAAGTTTGTGGATCCAAAAACCTCTTTAAACACACTTTCTGATGTTTTGCCTCATTGTTAGTAAGGCCTTGTTTGATAACATGGAAATATAATTTCATGGTAGAAATGAAATTTAGTTTTCAATTGTTGTTGTTTGATAGCTATTTAAGAAGATGAAAATGAAATTAAGTTGCCCTACATGGAAATTGAATTTCCATACACCAAATCATTTTAGGAGAAAATCATTTCAACCATTTAAATGGCTGAAATTGAGTTTCCTACTAACAAAATAATAAGTTTTTGTGATTGCAAATCTAAAGTTACTTGTAAAAAACTTAAAAGCAAAAAAAAAATATTTTTTATTATTAAAAAGTAACTTCAATTTCTATAATCATCATACGCATTTATCACTATGACCACCACATTATCTATATCATACTTATTTCAAATTTAATATTTGACTTTGGTCAAAGTTTGAATTTTAATCAAACATTAATTGGATTTATAAGTTATATAAAGTTTTGACTTTTGATCAAACTTTAACTACTGAAACATGATAATAAGTTGTAAGTTAGTAATATATTATCAAATTTTAGAGTCAAATGTTGACTTAAGGTCAAACTTAGACTTTTAATTAAAATTTATTTTTTATTAAACTTAAACTCCAATAATTTGATGGCAAAAAAAGGATACTGCCATTTTTATGTACAATTTGATACTAGATTTTCAATTGTATTAATCAATAGTTTGACTTTTAGTCAAACTTTGACTTTTACACAAATTTTTTTTGTCAAACTTGAAACCTACTTATAGATAGAGTTTACTACTACATAAATTTATATCGTATCAACACAATTTTTTCTTGATCAAAGTTTGACTTTTGGTCAAAGTTTGATTTTCTATAAAATGTTATAAATTTTTATTAGTGAAATATTATAATTAAAAATATCTATCATTATTTTAATTTATAACTTGAAAATACATTGCCTCATTTTTGTTGGTCAAAGTTTGACTTTTATTCAAATTTTGACTTTAGTCAAAAGTTGAGAAGTGTATCTTGACAGTAGATAGTAATTATTACTGTTGTTATTTATATTTTGTAATGTAAATTTTAATCAGTCAAAGTTTGATATTTGGTCAAACTTTGACTTTTAACACAATTTAATTTTTTTGAACTTCTGTTTCCCCAATGAGATTATTATTTTTTTAATTTATTACTGTTTAGTATATTACTAAATTTTATTTTACTTTTTTTTATATTTGGTCAAAGTTTGACTTTTTAAAAAGTTGATATTTAGTCAAAGTTTTTACTAGTGTAACCTAGCGCTGGATACGAATACTGTTATGTTAATTTGTAGGTTGGCGGTAGATTATCAAATTTTTTATTGATCAAAGTTTAAAAAATTAGTCAAAGTTTGACTTTTTTAAAAATTAAATTTTCTTTCAAGTTTAAAATTTTAATTTTGTTTCAATGTATAATACATACTAGTGTTTACTATAAAACTTTGTATTTTAGTCTTAAAATTTTTTATTAATCGAAGTTTTACGTTTGGTCAAAGTTTGACTTTTATTAAAAGTGGATGTTTGATCAAATTTTGACTAGTGTAATCTAACGATATATATGAATATTGTTATATTAATTTATTGGACTTTTATAACTTATTGGTACATTGCAAAATTTTCTCTTGGTCAAACTTTGACTTTTATAAAATTTAATTTTATTTCAACGTATAAACTTACATTAGATACTAGGCATGGATCAAAATTTCGTTAGATACGATACATGATCGCATCGGACATGAATGATACGGTACATTCAATGTCTCGTATCGTTTCATTCCATATATTATACTAACGATACATTGAATGTATCGGTATCATCGATCAAATATACGTATCGGTTTTGAGCTCGGATGATATGTATCGGGAAACCAAAATTTTGATCCATGATATTAGCATTTATAATTTTGTTATTTACCTTTACATATTTTTTTTATCAAAATTTAAAGTTTGGTCAAAGTTTGATTTTTTATTTAAGTTTGACTTTTCAAACTTTGACATATATAACTTAGTAATAAATAGTGATTACAATGATATTAATTTATAATGTAATAGAATATCATTAAAAAATTATTGGTTAATATTTGACTTTAATTATGATTTTATTAATAAATGAGCAAAACTTAAAAATTCATTTTCAAAGATACTAATCAAACAAGAGAAATGAATTTCCAATTATATTTATTTCTCAAACACACTAATAAAACAGTGAAAAATCAATTTCTAGAGGAAATCATTTTCTAAGAAATCAACTAAGAAATTGATTTCATTTCCTCTTTGACATACCGCAACGCCTCATGCATCGCTAGCCCACCTTGGCTATGTCGCGTCCGTGTCGCGATCGTGGCGTTATCTAAGTGTCGCGTCCTCATGACCGCGCCGCATATAAGGCCAACATGGCCCCATGTCGCGTGCCCTCCTGGCACCACATGTCGTGCCATACGCACCGTGCCGCAAGCTTGAGTATTGGCCCCGTCACAGGTCGGTCATCACAACAATTGCCTTACCAACCACAAACCGCAAGTCGCAATAGAACATGTCACTATTTGATGCAGGGCTGTAGGGTCAGGTCGGGTCAAAATTTTGGCTGCACCATTAAAAAAACTTGACCCAGTGGTGCACTTGATTGGATCCGATTTGGCCTGAAAATTCACTTGAGCCGACCTGACCGGACCTACTACCAATCCAAAACCTTGATTAGACCTCATAAAAAACCCAATTTTTTCACGTTTTACATATAAATATCAGTTTAGGTTGGGTCAACCCAACTCGACTTGATCTGTTGTTTGACCCGACCGAAAGGTCAAGTACGATGCCATGCGTCTGACGTGACTGGAGTTTATGTATCACATTAGGTGAACTATTAGATTGGGTCGGGTATAGGGTACCCGACTCATTGAACCCTATTATAAAGTTACCCGACTCATTGAACCCTCTATATATATATATATAGGGTAAATACGTATTACCAAAAGAAAAAGAAAAAGAAAGAAGAAGAAGAAGCAAACCAAAAGGAAAAACCGGAAGAAGAAAGAAAGTGCCGTCCAGCCAGGTAAGTCTTTTACCAGTTCTTCTTCTTTCCTTTTATCTCTTCTTCTTCTCTATGGGTTTTAAACCCTATAAAAAATTTGGGAACAGGGCTTCAAAATCTCGCCCGAAATCCTGAAATTATTAGCCGATAATTTGATTATTCATAATATCGGCGAATAATTTGAAATTATAGGCCGATAATTTTAAGATTCGGCCGATAATTTTTCATTTGGGGGAGGGGATTCGGCCGATAATATTGATTTTGATAATCAAATTTTCTTTATTAAAAAACTCTCTTCTCCTTCTGTTTTTTTTGAAAATATTTCACGCATGCCAAGAAGCAATAGCAATTTTTTTAGGTATAGCAAGTTCATTGTCGTTAATGCCTCTGTTATTATATTACAACAAAGAGGTACCTTATATATAACTTATCATATATCTCCTTTATTTTTGTTGCCTTCTCTATTTCTTTCTTGAAAGGTAATTCTATCTTTGTGTTCGATCAAATTTTGATGTTTCTATAGCTATGATTGTGAGGTTAATTAATGATCTTTATTCTTGTAGTTACTCATGTCGAAGGAGAAGGAGCGGCAACTTCGCTGCAGCTTTGGGGGCAGATTTGTACAGCTGCGGACGACAGGGGAGATCTGCTATATCGGTGGGAAAAGTCAACTGATTTCCTTCGATCGGAAGGCTAATTTCAGTTGCTTTTCACTGACGATGGCCGATGTCTCTAATTCGGCCGATGCTATCGATGTAAAGTATCTGCTATCGGACGAGAAGTTCGATTGTTGTCTGGTGACAATCGATTCTGACGCCGACCTCAAAAATATGATGGAGGCGGTCGATAGCAGAGAACTCATTCAAATATATGTGGAACCATCTAGGTACCGGATTATACTACCCTCTCTTTTCTTATATATAAACACTTGTAAAATAAATGTATCCTCAATATCTGTAAATTCGATTGTAGATTACTTTATTTCTCTTAATTATTATATTTTCAAAATGTATACTCAGTATCTCTAAATTCGATTGTAGATTACTTTATTTCTCTTAATTATTATATTTTCAATGGTATGTAATCGTTTCATTTTTAATAATAAGGGTAGGGACAAGGTAACAAACTTGGTATCGGTATCAGGTATCGGTGGTCCGTGGAGGACCGATAAGTATTGGCACTCAAAAGAAAATTAAAAAAAAATTGCATTGAACTGATAAGTATCGGCGGATAGGGCCCGTATCAGCCAATACCAATACCGAGTTGAAGGACCAATGCGTATTGATTTACCAAAAAACCGATATGTATCAGTATGGGCCGATTTTTTATACCTTGGCTGAGTCCCTCATTTGTCAAAAGTTACCATATAATTAGACGAGAACCAATATTGTGCTTAATTAGATCTTTACATAATATATCTCAGTCTTCTACGAAGACAGATTTTAAAAAATCACGACTGCTTGGAATCAGACATTTGAAATCGTTTCTCATCTCACTTTTCTACACAATAGATCTTGAGACATCATCACAGATGGCCCTTTTTTTTATTCTTAGTGACTTAGATCCACAAAATGTGGCCATAAAATCACACGTCACACTCAAGTGTTGTGATTTTGGGTCCTTTTGTTGGAGTTAGTGTCATGTGGAATAGATTATGGACGGTCTGATATTAAGAGCATCAACTCAAGATCTGGTGTGGGGAAGATTTAGGGTGAAAAGAAGTTTCAATCATCCGATTCCAAGTAATCAACGGATTTGAGTGGATTTTGGACGTAGACACTTTTAGTAATTAAACCTCGTAGAGTAGAAGGAGGTACCTAAATAACAGCCTTCTTTTTAACCACATGTTGGACAACTGAATCTCTAAAGCCCCTGTGTTTCCCAATTCTTCATAGGTTAAAAAGAAACCTAATTATTCTATAAGAGGAGCAACAATTATTTTTATCTTATTCATCTCACCTCCTAAGTTTGAAGAAGGATGATAGATTATTTTTTAAACATTTTTTTCTGTGTTTTTTCAGTAGTAAATTGCATGTATCAACAGTATCCATTTTCGTAAATAATTTTTGTTATTGTTGTCAAGCTCTTATTGGCTCCCATTTAAGATACAAGGATTTTTTTCTCAAGCGACAAATGTCATAATTTTATGTCATTGTAGGAAGTTCTAAGAGACAATAGCAAACTTGTAAGAATAACTTGATAATTTTTAAATTTTTAGGGTTTCGAGGGTATAAGTAATTAGGGTTCCTAATGTAAAGTTAGTTGGTCATTTAATTAGTTAATAGTAAGTTTTTGTTTCACGAACTTTTGGTAGAGTTTTTGTTTCAAAGAAGCATTAATCCAATTGGTACACTCACTCCAATGTGAGGGAGTAGGTTGATTTGATTCTCGTTCTCCACGTTGTTTCTCACCCTTATCTTTACAAAGTGTGGGTTGAATTCTCCTAATTAACTCTTATCACTATAATTGGTGTTCCCTCACGCAGTCACACTTATAAAAACAACAAAAATTAGTTGGATTAATACTATTGCGAAAGGAAAGATATGGATATATATATATAGGAATCCATTTAATATTATACAGCTAGGTTGCACTAGTAGTATGCACGTGTGGACAGAGAAATTTCGTGAAGGATATTTTAATTGGGATTTTTGTAAGATGCCTCACATAAGTTTGGGAATTGGCGAGATCCCATACCTAGTTTGAAATTTGGCAAGATCCCCCATTTAATTGCTTTAACCACCTCAAACTACCCGTCAAAAACTGAAATCCCTAGAATATCCTTGGTTACCAATTTGCACCTGATTTACACCTGATTAGTTATGGATTGGCACCCGATTTACATCCGATCGGTTACTGATTTGCACCTAATCGATTATCAATTTGTAGTAATCGGTTACTGATTATTATCCTATCGGTTACCCATTTTCGTGTGGTTGCCCATCGAGTTTCGAATGGATATCGGTTGGTTATTTTAACTCTACAAATTTCGAATGGAAAAAAAAGGTTTACGTGTAGTCTTGACCGATATCTTAATCGAGCGATCAGATTTTGATATCGGCAATAGTGAAAGTGGTTGTAAAAGTAAAATCTTTTTTACTTAATCTTGCTTCGTGGACATTTTTGTCATTTTCGCACGGTGGTAGGTGAAATGTTTGGCCGCGCAAAAGACAGGGGTATTAGGGTGCAAATCGGTTGCAAATTGATAACCAATCGGGTCCAAATCAGGTGTAAATCGGTAACTGGTCAGGTGCAAATCGGTAACCAAGGATATTTTAGGGATTAAAGTTTTGGCAGGTAGTTAGAAGTGTTTAAAGCAGTTGGGTGAGGGATCTGCCAAATTCTAAACTCGATAAGGGATCTTGGTAATTCTTAAACTTAGGTGAGGCATCTTCCAAAATTCCCATTTTTATTAGGTAATTCATATTTTTAATAGGATACTCTTTCCTAACAACGAAGCTGCGCACTTGCAAAAGCCAATGTTTTTCATCCTAATTTTTTGCACAAAGGATCTTGAGAATATGGGTTTATCTTCGGACGGTCAGATGTTGATTCTATGAGACATACATTTGAAAAAGTGGCTCAGGAATCATATTTGATGGTACATCGATGATCACGTTCACTTTTTGGGAGGTGCCACATGTAATCAAAATCTCATTGTTTGATGATACAACCAAAATCTCAAGATCTACTGTGAAAGATTGGGATAAAAAAATGTGAACGTCTTAATTTAAAGTAGTCAATGTGTCTCATGAGCAATGCTAAGTTGCAAGGAAAAAGTCTCTAATGCGGTTATGACCCGACCAAAATGCTTGGCTCTATCAAGAAAACATTTATCGGCTTCTACTTCAACCGCCACTAAAAAGGTACTCTTTGGGGGCGGTTTTCTGACCGCCGTTATCTTTTTTCACCAGCGGTTTATTGGCCGCCAACGACTATGTATAACGATAAAAAAATTGATGGTATTATCGGTGTTTTTTAACCGCCACTAAAATGAAAACATTCATCGGCGCTGAGAATTGATGCAAATGCCGACGGTCACTGACCGTCGGCAATTATCACAAACATTAGAAAACATTACCGGCAGTTTCTCTAACCGCTGGTAAAAACCTTTTTTTTTTTTTTTTTAAAGTATCACCTAGATACACAAATTTATGCGAAAGTGCCCACCCTAATCAGGCAGCTCTATTGGCACCCACTATTTTTTTTACGAGACAACCTCGACAATGAACCCCAATAAAACCCCATCGTACCTTGGGCCCAAATTTTGGGGCCACCTATTCTTGTAATTCTTTATGGCCGATTGGTTAGTATAATTTTCAATGTCCAAAATTGCAAATCAAGTCAATTGGTTTAGTTGGTTACAATCAAAACTGGATTTTGTTTGGTTGGACCGAAATTTCAAAAAAAACTTTAAAGGGACCGAAATGACGGAATTTCAGTCATTTTGGCCAAATTTTTGATCCTTTGTTGGTTAAGCTACTTGTGTTGTTCACTTTTCCCCCAATAAGTTATGGGTTCAACTCTTCCTAGGCCCCATATTTGTATAATTTTTTATGGGTCGGATTGGGTAGGTGCTGGTCATGGGTCAAGTCATTTGCCTCGCTGAGCTAGGCCAACCTTAAGTATTGACCTAATGAATTTTCTAGCCTTATTTTGATCAGTTTGAATTTGTTTGACCGAATCCTTTATATATATACAAATTTATCCTTATTAAATTACCCAACTTAAAAAATTGATCTCGTGCTTGTTACATCACAAATTTTCAAAATGACCTATCAATTTGAATCTACTTGACGAGAGCTATACAATGAACCTATTTATGAAACCTTTTAAGACTGTTAAAGTACTAAAAAATGATAGGAAATATTCAATTAAAGTGTTAAAAAATGTCAGCGTTATTAGTTGAGTTACTCAATTCATGGGGTACTATTTAGTTTTTCATTTTTTTGTGTTTTATTTTATTTTTAATATATATTTTCGTTAACTTATTAGTTGTGTTTTCAAATTATAAAACAGCAGAATGAAATATGCAGATATTCGTAATCTAGGACTAGGAGCAATCATGGTGACAAATTTCAATTTCGACAATATTTTGATATTTCAAGAAAATTTTGGAAAGTTTTGGGAAAATTTTTGGGAGTACAAAAAATGTTATATATAAATTATATTTATAATTTATAATTTTTTTTTTATTATGCAAAACTACAAAATTAGAAGAAAATTTATTAAATTTGACAAATTATGTTAATTTCGCTAAAATTAATAAAATTTGGCGATTTCAGAAAAATTATCGAAATTTCGCTGAAAGTTACGTTCAACTTCTGTTTTGATAAATTTCAGCGAAATTTTGGAAAATATTAGAGAAATTTGTCACTATAGGAGAAATGACTATTATTTTATTTATTAAAAAATATTTTTTTTTAGGATCAATATAAAGGAGGGCCCATTTTAGGAACTCGCCTTGGGCCCCCAAAGTCTCAGGACCGGCACTGCTCGAGAATTGAGGAGCAGGCACGCATACATATTGGACAATTGCGGAGCAGGGAGCACCAACGATAGTGATGAGGGTTAACTAACAAAACCCAACCTACATCTTGTGAAGACAAGGGTGACCTACTCTCTTACATTGGAGAGAGCATACCAACTGGGCTAATGCCTCTTTGGTGACTGACCTTTAAGTTAGGGAGCCATTAGTTGCACTCAGAAAAGTCAGCCCTTGCACCAAGTTTAAAAGAAAGACATGCAAGTTTGGCGACCTTTGTTATGTGAAAGCACTATCTAAGCCATTTGATTTCAAGGACATGATTTAAAGATATTAATTACAAAAGATTAGAACAAAATATAATCTTCATCATGTGATTAAATGTAGTCAAAGGCAATTATCTGACTCAACAATTGACTACAATTATCGTGGTGTGCTCTAATCTTATGCACTGATCTATATATCATAAACTTCAAATCAGACAACCCGGATTTCCTTTTTACATGTTACATGTCCCTAAAATGTCAATTCTTTAAGTTTAGTGCAAGGCCAACTTTCCAGAGTGCAACTAATGGCTCCCTAAAAATTATCTTGCTGCCAATCTTTTGCAAAAATGACTTTCAATCCCCTCTATAAAGGAAACCTGGACTCATATATGGTTTAATAAAAAATTATAAAAGTTTTACCAAACTTGGTGTCATATATAATTTAATAAAAAAATTATAAAAATTACAGTCAGATCATGACCTTCGATCTCACCTACAAAGGGAAACCAGGAATCATATATAGTTTAATAAAAATATTATAAAAGTTCTACAAAACCTGTAAACTACAATTCTCATCCCAAACGCAACCTGCTATCATAGGAAACCTGGAATCATATATGGTTAAATAAAAAATAATAAAGCTTTTCTAAAACCTGTAAATAATCCTCATTCTATGCAAAAGCTAGGGAAAGTTTACCACCTATTATAAAAACAACCCATAATTATAATGGCACGACCCTCCATATCGTCATGTAAGCAAGGTGTAGGTAATTCCCACAGTCAAAGTGATAGATCATAAATTGAAAGTGATAGATCAAAGTGGTGGGCTCTAATACCAATCATTTTGTCTAGTTTTAATGGCTGATATTCAAACTAGCCAATCAGATGGTTCACATCAACCTATGTCAATATGATTCTTTGACTAAAACATTTTCCTATAATGGATTGCTGCTTGAATCATTTAGATTGATCATAAATCGATCCCACATGACACATTACAAAACCACACTTCAATGGTGTGAGATAAAAAATTTGGCATGTTAGGAAAGCACACTCCAATGGTGTGACATAAAAAATTCTAATTAAGCGGTGGTAGATCGTTTTTGTCATTCAAGAGTCATTATTTCTAATTATACTTTAACCAAATATAGTAAGGTTGAGGGATCCCTACACTTGTAGCGTTTGAATGCTACACTAGTGTTGAGATCTAATGTCACGTCACATGTGATCTCAGAAAACACCCTTTTGAGATCATTAGTCATATGGCATGAGTTAATTTTATTTTTTAAAATTTTCGTCATTTGTCCCTTCAAAATAATGGTCAAAGTTTGATTTCACCCTTTAACTTAGTGCATTGAGTTTTTTCGAACTTTGACCATATTTTGAACGGTGGATAAGATGTATTTTTTAGTTATTTTTGGGGGCTATGGACTTGATCGATCTTGTCCATATTGCCTTTGCACTTGATCTTCAGATTAGGTGTCACTTATCATCCAAATGACACTAATGTAGCGTTGAACGCTACAATGATAATGTAGCATTCCGTCGTCCATATAACAAAAGGTGGTGTTATTTGCACCCGTTTTTCCTGTGGAAAAAATTCGTTGACTTCTTTGAATCATGCGACATAGATCGTTTTTCATCCCAATATTCCACACACATAGATCTTAAGATAATGGCACACTATCGACGATTACATATCGATTCCACATGACACATCCCCAAAAGTGATCGTGATCATAGGGCATGCCTTTCAGTGTGCCACGTGGAATCGAGATTTGGTCGTCTGATAGGTGCGCCATGATCTCAAGATCTATTATGTAGATGATTGGGACGAAAAATGATCTTCGGCCCTCTGCTTCAAGGCAGTCGATGACTTTTTATGATGAAAAAGGGTGTGCACCTTACAGGAAATAGGGTGTGAATAACCCCACCCATAATAAAAAGGTGGGCAATTTTTTATGAGGACGTAATTGGCTGCATATACAGCGGGGCCTAAACACCGCAGCAGTCAGTCATGTCCTGCCACATAAGCTGTCTGTAAAATTGTCCATTGTTTATAACTTTCGTAATAATTTGAAGAGGAGCTGTCTTAAGCTGCATAAATTAAATTAATGTTCATTTCTTTAAAAATACTAATATTATGATAAATGTCTATTAATGGTGTGTGATTTCATTTTACAAGATTGATTGATTGATTGATTGGGTTAAAAAGCTCCTCATATAGTGATATTTCTAAAGTATAGTTATAGTTTTGGTCTGTCAATGAGTTTTGATATTTTTAAAAAATATATGTATTGGGATTTGGTACCCATCCACCCACCTACCCAGCAGGAAGAGGAAGCCGAAGGTTATGGGACCCAAAAGACTGAAATTGATTTCAGGATCAAAGTATCTTCCAAAAGCGTCTTCATCAAACGGGCTTGGAGAAGATTCACATTTTATTTGTGGAGAGTGTAACACAATTGGGGTGGCTGATGGTGTGGGTGGCTTGAAGAAGATAGGAATTGACTCGAATATATGCTCGAACTCATGCTCAACTCTTTAAGAGCAATAAACAAAATGTCACTACGGTGGATCTACCAAGAGTTATAAAGGAAGCATACACCAACACCAAATCTCAAGGAGCCTCTCGACTTGCATTTTCACACTTCACCATGAGGTGGTTAATTAATATATTTTCCTTTTTCTTCTTCTTCGTTTTGACTTTTGAAATTTGAATTTTGAATTACTAACTAGTGTTTTGATGGCAGTATAAAGGGCTCAACATTGGCGATAGGGATTATTAGTGGTCGAAGAAGAATAGGGTCGCTTACAAATCTCCCGTGCAACAACATTCATTCAATTGCCCGTATCGGCTTGGTAGTAGCTCAAATCGACACACCCACCAAAGGCATGCAATACCTACCTACCCTTTTTTTTATTATTTATTATTTATTATTAATCATACATACATGTTTTGTTTAATTTTCAATTCAATTATATTACACACATATATATATATATATAAATATATATGCAGATGTTTCAATTTGGGGTGGTAGGAGGCGAGGATCGTGGTGAAAGATGGGTTATTCGATAATTTGTCTGACTGGGAGATAGCTGCGGTGGTAGTGAAGGCTACTAGAGAAGGACTGATTCCACAAGAAATTGCTTCCAAATTGGTTGAGTTTGCCAATATCAAGTCAAATGACCACAACTGCTCAACCCCATTTTCCATAAATGCTCAGAAAGCTGGACACTTCTATCAAGGCGGGAAGCCAGATGACATCACAGCCGTCGTTTCTCTCCTCGTCATCGCTTAAAACAAAGGTACGAATGATACTCACCTAATTTAGGATTTTTTTTATAATTAATTTAAAAAATAAATAGATTTAGGTTTTAGATGTTTTTATGCTATTTTCCGATTCAGCATTACCAATTTTCAGTAGTTGACCATTTTTTCATTCAAATTCATCAGTAGTCTATATAATGGAAGTCACTTAATTTAGGAATTTTTTCAAATAATTTTTAAAAAAAAAAGGTTTTAGATGTTTTTATGTTATTTTCCGATTTAGCATATCTTTTTTCAGTAGTTGGCTATTTTTTCATTCAAATTCATCAGTAGTCCATGCAATTAAAGTCACTTAATTTAGGATTTTTATTTTAATTTGAAAAAAAAAAAAAAGGTTTTAAATGTTTTTATGTTATTTTCCAATTTAGCATACCTTTTTTCAGTAGTTGACCATTTTTTTATTCAAATTTATCAGTAGTCCATGCAATGGAAGTCACTTAATTTAGGATTTTCAGTTTAATTAGTTTAAAAAAAAAAATTATTTTAAATGTTTTTATGTTAATTTCAAATTTAGCATACCATTTTTCAGTAGTTGACCATTTTTTCATTCAAATTCATCGGTAGTCCATGCAATGGAAGTCACTTATTTTAGATATTTTTTTTAATTATTAAAAAAAAAATGTCTTAGATGTTATGTTAATTTCAAATTTAGCATACCATATTTCAGCAGTTGACCATTTTTTCATTCAAATTCATCAGTAGTCCATGCAATTGAAGTCACTTAATTTAGATTTTTTTTTTTTAATTATTTAGAAAAACAAAAAGGTTTTAGATGTTTTTATGTTAATTTCAAATTTAGCATACCATTTTTCAGTAGTTGACCATTTTTTCATTCAAATTAATTAGTAGTCCATGCAATGTAAGTCACTTAATTTAGGAATTTTAATTAATTAAAAAAAAAGGGTTTTAGATGTTTTTATGTTATTTTCCGATTTAGCATTACCATTCTTCAATAGTTGACCATTTTTTCATTCAAATTCATCAGTAATCCATGCAATGGAAGTCACTTAATTTAGGATTTCTTTTTAAATTATTTAATAAATAAAAAAGGTTTTAGATGTTTTTATGTTAATTTCAAATTTAGCATACCATTTTCCAGTAGCTGATCATTTTTTCATTCAAATTAATCAGTAGTCCATGCAATGGAAGTTACTTAATTTAAGATTTTTTTTAATTAATTTTTTTTTTTTTTAAAAGAAGGTTTTAGATGTTTTTATGTTATTTTTCGATTTAGCATACCATTTTTTAGTAGTTGACCATTTTTTCATTCAAATTCATCAATAGTCCATGCAATGGAAGTCACTTAATTTAGGATTTTTTTTTATTAATTTAAATATAAAAAAAAAAAGTTTTAGATGTTTTTATGTTATTTTCTAAATTAGCGTACCATTTTTCAGTAGTTGATCATTTTTTCATTTAAATTAATCAGTAGTCCATGCAATGGAAGTCACTTAATTTAGGATTTTTTTAATTAATTATTTTTTTCTTTAAAAGAAGGTTTTAGATGTTTTAATGTTATTTTCCGATTTAGCATACCATTTTTCAATAGTTGACCATTTTTTCTTTCAAATTCATCAGTAGTCCATGCAATGGGAAGTCACTTAATTTAGGATTTTTATTTTAATTATTTTTTTTTAAAAAGAAGGTTTTAAATGTTGTTATATTATTTTCCGATTTAGCATACCTTTTTTCAGTAGTTGTCCATTTTTTCATTCAAATTCATCAGTAGTCCATGCAATGGAAGTCACTTAATTTAGGATTTTTATTTTAATTATTTAAAAAAAAAAAAAGGTTTTTAATGTTTGACCATTTTTTCATTCAAATTCATCAGTAGTCCATGCAATGGAAGTCACTTAATTTAGGATTTTTTTTAATTAATTTTATTTTTTTAAAAAGAAGGTTTTAGATGTTTTTATGTTATTTTCCAATTTAGCATACCATTTTTCAGTAGTTGACCATTTTTTCATTCAAATTCATCCGTAGTCCATGCAATGGAAGTCACTTAATTTAGGATTTTTTTTATAATTATTTTTAAAAAAAAGGTTTTAGCATTTTTTATGTTAATTTCAAATTTAGCATACCATTTTTTCATTCAAATTCATCAGTAGTCCATGCAATGGAAGTCACTTAATTTTTTTTTTTGTAATTAATTTTAAAAAAAGAAGGTTTTAGATGTTTTTATGTTATTTTCCGTAGCATACCATTTTTCAGTAGCTGACCAATTTTTCATTCAAATTCATTAGTAGTCCATGTAATAGAAGTCACTTAATTTAAGATTTTTTTTAATTAATGTAAAAAAAAAGAAGGTTTTAGCTGTTTTTATGTTATTTCCCGATTTAGCATACCATTTTTCAGTAGTTGACCATTTTTTCATTCAAATTCATCAGTAGTCCATGCAATGGAAGTCACTTAATTTAGGATTTTTTTTTAGTTATTTAAAAAAAATAAAATAAGGATTTAGCTGCTTTTATGTTAATTTCAAATTTAGCATACCATTTTTCAATAGTTGACGATTTTTTCATTCAAATTCATCAATAGTCCATGCAATGGAAGTCACTTAATTTAGGATTTTTTTTACTTATTTTATTAAAAAAATAAATTAGGTTTTTGATGTTTTTATGTTTTTTTTCGATTTATCATACCATTTTTCAGTAGTTGACCATTTTTTAATTCAAATTCATCAGTAGTCCATGCAATGGAAGTCACTTAATTTTGGATTTTTTTTTTACTTATTTTATTTTTAAAAAAAAGGTTTTAGATGTTTTTACGTTATTTTTTTATTTATCATACCATTTTTCAGTAGTTGACCATTTTTCATTCAAATTCATCAGTAGTCCATGCAATGGAAGTCACTTAATTTAGGATTTTTTTAAAATTATTTTATAAAATAAAAAAAAAAGTTTTAAATGTTTTTATGTTAATTTCAAATTTAGCATACCATCTTTCTGTAGTTGACCATTTTTCATTCAAATTAATCAGTAGTCCATGCAATGGAAATCACTTAATACAGGATTTTTCAAAATTAATTTAAGAAAAAAAAAAGGTTTTAGATGTTTTTATGTTATTTTCCGATTTAGCATACTATTTTTTAGTAGTTGACCATTTTTTCATTGAAATTCATCAGTAGTCCATGCAATGGAAGTCACTTAATTTAGGATTTTTTTTTAATTAATTTTTAAAAAAAAGGTTTTAGATGTTTTTATGTTATTTTCTGATTTAGCATACAATTTTTCAGTAGTTGACCATTTTGTCTTCAAATTCATCAGCAGTCCATGCAATGGTAGTCACTTAATTTAGGATTTTTTTTTAATTATTTATAAAAAAAACCATTTTAGATGTTTTTATGTTAATTTCAAATTTAGCATACCATTTTTTAGTAGTTGACCATTTTTTCATTCAAATTCATCAGTAGTCTATGCAATGGTAGTCACTTAATTTAGGATTTTTTTTAGTTAATTAAAAAAAGAAGAAGGTGTTAGATGTTTTTATATTATTTTTCAATTTAGCATCCCATTTTTCAGTAGTTGAGCAATTTTTCATTCAAATTCATTAGTAGTCCATGCAATGGAAGTCACTCAATTTAGGAATTTTTTTAATTAATCTAAAAAAAAAAAAAAAAAAGGTTTTAAATGTTTTTATGTTATTTTCCAATTTAGCATACCATTTTTCCGTAGTTGGCCATTTTATCATTCAAACTCGTCAGTAGTCCATGCAATGGAAGTCACTTAATTTAGGATTTTTTTAAATTAATTTTAAAAAAAAAGGTTTTAAATGTTTTTATGTCATTTTCCAATTTTGCATACCATTTTTTCATTCAAATTCAGTCCATGCAATGGAAGTCCGTGCATATCCCAAGAAGGGGATTTAGTGCTAAGAAAAATAATGCCTATTTGACTGCCTCACCCGATGGGAAAACTAAAACTCAGTTGGGAAGCAAAACGATCTTATTCCCATGTTCAAAGTTCGAGATTAGTATATTTTATCGTCTCTAACAGCAAAAAGATATTTTGAATAGATGGCAAATTGCTGGGAGAACTTTTAAAGGAGTTCATTCCAAAGTTTAAAAGACAAACCAGACCGAATCATAATCTTGAACATGGGCGTAAAGTTATTTTTGCCGGTGAGTCTTCTTCCTGTGAAGGAAAACAACCTTTGTGGATGCTCTGAAAAATTGACAGGATCTTTCGAGTAAGGATAAGGCTTTTGCTTTTGATGTTAATCGAAAGTGTTATGATACAAGTAAAGAAAATCTTATGAAAAATGGGCTGATTGTTAGATTTAAGAAGGGATACCATCCTCGGCACTACATTGAGGAATATCTTTTTTTTTTAATGAATGAGAAAAAAAAAAAAAAAAATCTTCAATGTAGTGCAGAGGAGGGTATCCGTTCTTAAATATCTACATTGAAGAATATCTACATAAGACCTAGGGTTCAAGGAGCCCCAGTTTCTTCTAATTTTTAAGAAGGAAGAATATCTACTTGCATAAACAGGAGCATGGAGTCTGGTTACGGGTGTTGGGGATTCTGCTCCATGCGTGGACAAACGACGTTTTTAGCCATATTGAGAGGTGCTGTGGATTGTTCCTCGGTGTGGATGGTTGTACTAGCTCCTTCACTGAAACGAGATATGCCAGAATCCTGGTTGGTAGGGATAATTGGAGCAATATTCCCCGCCACAGGGACATCGGCGTTGATGGGAGACGATTTCGTGTGTTCATAGAATTGGAGACGGGGAAGAGATCTGTAAACAAAGTGAAAACTCGACCTTCGGCGTCGGGAGGAGTAGCGTAGATGACATGTTGATGAGGAAACAAATGCAGATGGACGACCATCCTATTGATAGGGGGAGTCAATCCGTGCCTGAAAATCTGAGTCCCAAAGACATTGCGGCGACGGAAAGGGTTAGTTCCTCGTCCACTGCGGGGAATATTTTTTCCGATGGTCGGAGAGTGGATGATGGTATTCCAAGGATCGGGACTTCATTGACCACAGTCAACGGTGCTATGAACCCGAAGAAGATTAAGGGCAGAGGGATTGTGGGAGGTAATTTCGGGGCTGCTGCTTCCACCTCAAATTTGAAATTTGAAATGTGAGATTTAGTTTCCTTTAATAAACAAAATGTACAGAAGGGTTAGTTCCTCGTCCACAACGGGGAATATTTTTTCCGATGGTCAGAGAGTGGATGATGGTATTCCAAGGGTCGGGACTTTGTTGACCACAGTCAACGGTGCTATGAACCCGAAGAAGATTAAGGGTAGAGGGATTGTGGGAGGTAATTTCAGGGGTGCCACTTCCACCTCAAATTTGGAATTTGAAATGTGGGGTTTAGTTTCTTTTAATAAACAAAATGTATAGAAGTTTGATCCAATGGTCCTGATGGAAACACGCGGTGAAGCTTATATCAGGGATGTACGTCGGGATGAGAAAAATAATAATGAGGGATTTTTGAATGGCAGAAGTAAGGCGAACAATGTAAAATTTTCAGAATCTGAAATGGAAGGGACACATGGCGGGGAGAGTGTTACTCATGTTTCTGAATCGGAAGTTGATAGGTCACTTGGAAAGACCGCCCATAATCAGCCTGAGGTGATGCAGAATCAAATGGAAAATGCCGACGAGACACTTTTATATGATGAGGCACGTGCGGAGGATCTGATACTCAATACGAATCGGGTTGCGCATTTTCATTTGGACCAAGATGTTGGGTCGAGTTTGTCAATGAGACTTAATGAATTAGATTCATTGATAACTGGACTTTTGGAGAGGGAACGCCAATTAAACTTCTTCAATCAGGAATATCAGAGGCCGAGAGATGATCAGAAGATAAAGGTGTTTGACGACGAAAGGCTAGCTACCTCTAATCAATTACCTATAGGACATCGCGAAGAGAATCAATAGGATCGCGAAGTACTTTATGGGGAGCTAGCAAGTAGAGAAATTGTGAGACTTTCCCCTAAATTTGTTCATCCCACGTGTTCTCCTCGTTTGAGGATGGTTACACGTGATAATTTGGGTATTATTTATTCGGTCTTCGGACCACAAGTAATTTCGCCATGTTCTAAAATTGATAGGGTTTTGAATGATTTTATTATTGTTCATTAGAATGCAAACCTATGTAATGAATTAGAAAAGTTAGGATTTTTATATTGTAACTCTGGGGATGTGAATTCATGTAATGGGTCGTCAAATTATGTTGCCAAGTCCATGGAAGGACCTTCTTATTGCAGGGAGAAAGCAGCTGAATCTAGCGATACTTCAGTGGGGTCGACATCAGATGAATCAGTACAGTCATCCACGAACAATGAGATGGTGCAAGAGGTGGTTGAGAGGCTTGAAAATGAATTATGGGGTGATCAGACACAAGCCAAAGAGCAGTTAAATCAGAATAGTGTAGACAAAATTATTGAAATTGGAAGGAAGCATGACATGACGTTTCGGGGGACTAATGATCAATTGCAAAAAGTTTTTGAAGCGGTTAATAAAGATCGAATTGAATCTGCTTTTAGTAGAAAAGGTAAAGGAATGAGGGAATTACAAAAACTAGATTGCAGGTTATCTTATAAGAAAGGTAATTGCAAGGTATAACTGATCTTATGAATGATTTAAGGCTATTTTTTTGGGATTGGTGTGTTAGAACATAGATCTTATCTTGGAACGTAAGAGCTATTTGTTATGTAAATAAGAGGGCTACACTTAAGAAGGTTATTATAAACAACAAGTTTGATTACTCTTTAGGAAACTAAATGGGGAAGCACTAATAATTGAAAGATATCAATCTTGGGTGGCAATCAGTGGGGATGGGAAAGCTTGGATTCTATTGGGGCTTCAGGAGGTATTATTGTGGCTTGGAATAGTAGAGAGATTGATGGGTTGGAATCAGAAGTTGGTGAGCACTCAATGTTAGTGTTGTTGAAAAATAGATAAGATGGCATGGTATGGGCCTCTACTAGGGTTTATGGATCCAATGGAGACTTCAGAATAAGACTTTTGGTTTGAGTTAGCTAGTATGATGGTTGGTGGGAAGGCCCTTGGTGTGCGGGAGGTGATTTTAATGTTGTCAGATTTGCTTCAGAAAGGATTCGTGAAAGACTAGACAAGTATGGAATGAGACAATTTGCTAATTTTGTTAACACATTTGGGTTAGTTGAGTTTGATATGAATGGGGGCTTGTATACTTGGTCAAATCTACAAGATATGCCCAAATTAAGCAAATTGGATCAGTTTCTTTGTACTAATGAGTGGATAAAAGTTAATCCTAATGCGATTTTGGAAGGGCTCCCTAGACCCACTTTTGATCACATCCCCATTTTGCTCAGTTGTCCGATTAGAGATGGTGGTCCGGGCTCATTCAAATTTGAGAATGCATGATTGAGGGATGAGAAGTTCAAGGAATTGGTTACAAAATGGTGGAATGATTGCCAGATACAAGGATATGCGGCGTTCAAACTGGTAATGAAGTTAAAAAAAAAATCAAGGGTGAGATTAAGATTTGGAATGCTAATTTTTTTGGAAAGGTGGAGCAAATAAAAGATAAAATCCTTAAGGAAATTAGGGTTTTAGATATTTTGGAAGAATCTAGGCCTCTTAATGGGGAGGATTTCGATCTCTCAG